>NIVC01004565.1:0-41841 GCA_002269645.1 Macrostomum lignano
CTTTAGTTATCAAGCTCAAGTTTTGCTTGAGCAAATGAGCAAATGAGCAAAAAACTTTTTTTTTTAATATTTAAACTACTGTACGTAAGAACATATATTCACGTATGCTGGATGCATAAAAGTGTATGCCACTTTTTGATCGATTTTCGACTTTATAAACAAGATCTAATAGGACGTAAAGCTTTAAAATTAAAAAATAGACATGTATAATTACTCGTTCTTCTACGAATGTTCATGATTGATACAGTACATGAATTTCATGGTGTAATAAAGAGTGCATATGTTTAGGCTACATGTACGTACGTAGCCTAGTAGCTAGCTGGTTGCACAATTCGCACGCGATGAGAAGAGTTAAACAATTTTATAATTCCAAGAAAATACCGTCCCGTGAAAGGTTGTCAATCGTAACGAATGAGTGAAAGTCTAAGTTGTTGAGCTATACACGAGCTACAAGCGTTTAGTCCATCTTCACAATACAACAAATATCAACCTGCGTAATGAATTATTACTGTTAGCAATTCTAATTTAAAGACCGCAAGGCTAATGAAAATTCAATAAACTCAGTTTTTTACTGTGCTTTGATTTACTACTCTTGTCGGAACCTTTGTTTTATTTACTACGATAAAGAAAATTTTATTCAGTTTAAAACAGACATCCTTCGTTTCGTTTGCAATTTTAAGGTCGACGAATACGAATACGGTCGTACATACTGGAATAAATTTACTATGTCGAATGTAGTTTCTAAAAAATAATCCTGGTTGAACCCACAAGTTTTTGGTGAATATGAATTGACTGGAAGTCCTACAAATCCAATTTGTTGAGACTTAAAGCACTCGATTTTTCTCTATCTTTTATTTCTGATTTGTGAAGCAAGAAAGATTTTTTTGAGCTTTTTTAGTTCAATATGTAGCTTTTTATAATTTTCTGTATTATATTGCAGTTACTAACGCTAGATTATAAAAAGTTTATTAGCGAGAAATAAAATTATGAATCCAATTGTTATGTTATTGTTTTTAAAGCAAAAATACTTCAATTGAAGATTTTGATGTTCATAAGTAAACTTTTTTTAATAAAGCACAATGACTGCTAATAACTTAGATATAGCTCAATTCGGATGTAAAAAGCGGTTATTATTTATCGTAAAAATAAAATTCTATCTCATATCAAAATCACAGCTGGCAAAGAAAAAATAAAAATCTACTAACACTTAAAATATTTAGCAATATATCATGGACTTTAAGGTTGTTTTAACGTACTTATTTTACAAGTTCTATGAGAGATTATAGTTTACATCATGCAGTCTTGACTAAAACAATTTTAACAACTTACGAGTAATATTTGTTTTAAACTTATAAGACGATAGTTTAAAAGTTACTACAACAATTTTGCTCAAATTTTCAGCAGAATAACTTTCTTTAAACACTGAAACTAATAAGTTACAGCAGCCGTACATAGCCTGAATGGAACGGCACAGACCAGTCAGAACGGTGTCGCAGCCAGGTGGAAGCAAGTTTATCACTCTCGGCAAACTGCTCAGGCCATGGAAATGGGGCAAATCGGGCGCTAAAGACAGCGGCAACTCGAGCGATTCAACGCAGAATTCTGATGGATCCAGTCAATCGTCCAGCCTGCGAGATGTCCGGGGAGAAAGAGGCACTGGTGAGCTGCTCAATGCTTGTTAATATTGGTGCATAAGTCAAAAGATGCAAATGAATCGTGACATTTGCCAGCAGAATTTTTTGCCAGCCGACGTTGTACTAATCCTAGGTTCACATTTCACATGTATATTAAATAATGCATCTATGTCTAGCTCAACATACTGTGCGTGTACATTTTTAGAGACAGGGGCTGTGTGCACCCTGGTGCACTTTAAGCGACATTGTAACACAACCGGCGAGAGGAATGGCTGCCCATTCCACCGACTCCCCTGAGCAGGCACACAAGCGCGCGGATACGCACGCAGTTATACGCACAGGCACACACTCACACAGGAGTGTACAGCGGCCCTAACTTTATTTATCGTTGGGCATGTACACTTCACTGTGCCTTGGGGGTTGGCCCTCGATCAATGGCGTCAATTGCCCGAGCAGAGCCAAGCCGAGATTCCAATCTAGTCCCGAATTAATGACTGCACTTGGAATCGAGTCTGGGCCGCTGGCACATCGGAGCGCCGCGCTATACCACTGGGCTACTCCCCCCCCCCACGTACATGCACATGTAATACATGCATACTTGGCTTCCGTTCAGAATATCCAAAAGGATATTTGCAGTGTGGTATATCTCATCAGAATGCTAAACTCAAATTTTAACATTTGTTTAGTACATCTCGTACTTGCAGAGAGTGAGGATTGAATGACATTGAGAAACCTAGGTTTTTGATGAGGTTTTTATTTCATCATGTAGTATATATTGCAAGCGGATTTTCGTTCGACATTTTATTGTGTTTTCATGCTCAAGCTCAATTTATACTTGTTTATTGAGCATCTGCAACTTGCAAGGTCTTTGGGTTACTATAGTCACTAAAACTTCACAAGCAGCATGGAACAATTGACCCAGCCCCAAAAATGGAACACCTGTTTGGAGTTCTGTTGGTGAGATGATTTATCAACCATATTTAGTGTGTTGATGGAGTCAACGGAGAGTCTCGCGGACCGCACTGAGGTCGGAAAGGGCACCCTTAAGCCCGTGCAACATTCCGACCTTCGCCAACGTACCCAGCGTAGCTGGATGTCGCATTACGCCGACTGGAAACGACATCAACGAGTAGTTATTGAATACCTTTTTGTGTTAAAAGTCGCTGGGAAAGAAGCTAAAGGGGCTGAACCAAACTCTGGACGGTACGAGCGTACAGTAGTCTCAAATTCAACCAGTAAAGTTTATCGAGCGTAGGCAGTCTTAAAACATTCAGTTTTGCAGCGCACTGCGGCACAGACGCGGTTGCATCTCCCTGCCCTGACGGCCCGTGTTTACAAAACCAGAATTATCATTTTAGCTCGTATACGTGAACCACAGTTTGTCAGAACTGTGTTTGAAAACCTTAAACATTTTCTAGCAGCTAATCGTGAACGGAGATGGAAAAGCTTGCTTGCTAGCATATCTACACTGCCTTGTATTTTCGAAGGAATGGACTGCACAAACAAGTTTTGTAGTACGCTCGTTACAAGCAATGAGGTGCAGACAGTGCAGTGTGCGGGCTCCAAAATCAGTATTAAAAAATTGCCGTCATGCTTCCATCATGAGGTTAGCAGGTAGCTCTAATTGCTGCCACGCCTGTATAGAGTAGCGAAGGCGCACGAAAAAATGTAGTTAATTATAAATTGCAGGATACGGCCGGTACCGTAGTCAGCTGCTCATCGCAGGCTCAATGGTGGAATCAACTAGAAAATACTCGTACCTCCGATTCAATTTTTTTAGACTGGATTAAGGCGTCCCTTTTTCTACCGTACATTCAAAGGTTGCTTCTTTGACGGAATTTAAACTCTCTTTCTCTCTTACTGAAGTAGTTTCCGAGATCTACTTTCAGAGCGATTTCTACGAGCTGTCTCGAAGACATTACTTTTCCCTTTCCAGTGGCTTCTGCAGGAATTTTATTTGGAGGGGACGCAAACCTAAGGGGCACCAATATTTGCTTTCTCTTGGTGGGGGGGGGCTTGTCTCCTAGTGGGCGCCCTTTGGTCTTTCTGGGTGTGGGCGCCCCTGTCTCTTGGTTGGGCGCCCCTGTCTCTTGTTGGGCGCCCTTGTCTCTTGGTTGGGCGCCCCTGTCTCTTGTTGGGCGCCCCTGTCTCTTGTTGGGCGCCCCTGTCTCTTGTTGGGCGCCCCTGTCTCTTGTTGGGCGCCCCTGTCTCTTGTTGGGCGCCCCTGTCTCTTGTTGGGCGCCCTTGTCTCTTGGTGAGCGCCCCTGTCTCTTGGTTGGGCGCCCCTGTCTCTTGTTGGGCGCCCCTGTCTCTTGTTGGGCGCCCCTGTCTCTTGTTGGGCGCCCCTGTCTCTTGTTGGGCGCCCTGTCTCTTGGTGGGCGCCCCTGTCTCTTGGTGGGCGCCCCTGTCTCTTGGTTGGGCGCCCCTGTCTCTTGTTGGGCGCCCCTGTCTCTTGTTGGGCGCCCTTGTCTCTTGGTGGGTGCCCTTTGTCTTTCATGGTGTGGGCGCCCCAGTCTTTTAGTGGGCGCCCCTGTCTCTTGGTGAGCGCCCCTGTCTTTTGGTGAGCGCCCCTGTCTCTTGGTGGACGCCCCTGTCTCTTGGTGGGCGCCCCTGTCTCTTGGTGAGCGCCCCTGTCTCTTGTTGGGCGCCCCTGTCTCTTGGTGGGAGCCCTTTGTCTTTCTGGGTGTGGGCGCCCCTGTCTCTTGGTGAGCGCCCCTGTCTCTTGGTGAGCGCCCCTGTCTCTTGGTGGGAGCCCTTTGTCTTTCTGGGTGTGGGCGCCCCTGTCTCTTGGTGGGTGCCCCTGTCTCTTGGTGGGTGCCCCTGTCTCTTGTGAGCGCCCCTGTCTCTTGGTGGGTGCCCCTGTCTCTTGGTGAGCGCCCCTATCTCTTGTTGGGCGCCCCTGTCTCTTGTTGGGCGCCCCTGTCTCTTGTTGGGCGCCCCTGTCTCTTGTTGGGCGCCCCTGTCTCTTGGTGGGAGCCCTTTTTTCTTTCTGGGTGTGGGCGCCCCTGTTTCTTGGTGAGCGCCCCTGTCTCTTGGTGGGAGCCCTTTGTCTTTCTGGGTGTGGGCGCCCCTGTCTCTTGGTGAGCGCCCCTTTCTCTTGGTGGGTGCTCTTTGCCTTTCTGGGTGTGGGCGCCCCCGTCTCTTGGTGAGCGCCCCTGTCTCTTGGTGGGTGAACCTGTCTCTTGGTGAGCGCCCCTGTCTTTTGTTGGGCGCCTATGTCTCTTGTTGGGCGCCCCTGTCTCTTGGTGGGCGCCCCTGTCTCTTGGTGGGCGCCCCTGTCTCTTGGTGGGCGCCCCTGTCTCTTGGTGAGCGCCCCTGTCTCTTGTTGGGCGCCCCTGTCTTTTGGTTGGCGCCCCTGTCTCTTGGTGGGCGCCCCTGTTCTGGTGGGCGCCCCTGTCTCTTGGTGAGCGCCCCTGTCTCTTGGTGGGTGCCCCTGTCTCTTGGTGAGCGCCCCTATCTCTTGTTGGGCGCCCCTGTCTCTTGTTGGGCGCCCCTGTCTTTTGTTGGGCGCCCTTGTCTCTTGTTGGGCGCCTCTGTCTCTTGGTGAGCGCCCCTTTCTTTTGGTGAGCGCCCCTGTCTCTTGGTGGACGCCCCTGTCTCTTGGTGGGCGCCCCTGTCTCTTGGTGAGCGCCCCTGTCTCTTGTTGGGCGCCCCTGTCTCTTGGTGGGAGCCCTTTGTCTTTCTGGGTGTGGGCGCCCCTGTTTCTTGGTGGGAGCCCTTTGTCTTTCTGGTGTGGGCGCCCCTGTCTCTTGGTGGGTGCCCCTGTCTCTTGGTGAGCGCCCCTGTCTCTTGGTGGGTGCCCCTGTCTCTTGGTGAGCGCCCCTATCTCTTGTTGGGCGCCCCTGTCTCTTGTTGGGCGCCCCTGTCTCTTGTTGGGCGCCCTGTCTCTTGGTGGGAGCCCTTTGTCTTTCTGGGTGTGGGCGCCCCTGTCTCTTGGTGGGTGCCCCTGTCTCTTGGTGGGTGCCCCTGTCTCTTGGTGAGCGCCCCTGTCTCTTGGTGGGTGCCCTGTCTCTTGGTGAGCGCCCCTATCTCTTGTTGGGCGCCCCTGTCTCTTGTTGGGCGCCCCTGTCTCTTGTTGGGCGCCCCTGTCTCTTGTTGGGCGCCCCTGTCTCTTGTTGGGCGCCCCTGTCTCTTGGTGGGAGCCCTTTTTTCTTTCTGGGTGTGGGCGCCCCTGTTTCTTGGTGAGCGCCCCTGTCTCTTGGTGGGAGCCCTTTGTCTTTCTGGGTGTGGGCGCCCCTGTCTCTTGGTGAGCGCCCCTTTCTCTTGGTGGGTGCTCTTTGCCTTTCTGGGTGTGGGCGCCCCCGTCTCTTGGTGAGCGCTCCTGTCTCTTGGTGGGTGAACCTGTCTCTTGGTGAGCGCCCCTGTCTTTTGTTGGGCGCCTATGTCTCTTGTTGGGCGCCCCTGTCTCTTGTTGGGCGCCCCTGTCTCTTGGTGGGCGCCCCTGTTCTGGTGGGTGCCCCTGTCTCTTGGTGAGCGCCCCTGTCTTTTGTTGGGCGCCTATGTCTCTTGTTGGGCGCCCCTGTCTCTTGTTGGGCGCCCCTGTCTCTTGGTGGGCGCCCCTGTTCTGGTGGGTGCCCCTGTCTCTTGGTGAGCGCCCCTGTCTTTTGTTGGGCGCCCCTGTCTTTTGTTGGGCGCCCTCTCTCTTGGAAAAAAAGTTGAATAAGTGGAAAAAGTTGAGCTTTTGTTTTAGTTCAATTTTTGGGGAGGGGCGATCAAGGGCGGAGTGTCCCCTGGCCCTCCCTTTCTGTCTTTCCTCCCTACAGTTGTTCAGGTGTGTACATTCAGCTGTACATACAATGGTGGATGGTGGCCCACGGTTCACTAATCGTGCTAATTGAGAGTCAGAAGTCGCAGAATGGCTAAGGTACACTTGGGTTTCCAGCTCTGGTGCAATAAATTTGACGCAAAACTGCGCAATTCCGAGGGCCTTTTACGAATCTCTCTGCCAGGGCTGCCTGACAGGACAGAATGAATTAAATCGAGCCTGATGCTGAAATTGGTCTAAAAATTAATAAAATCGCTCTATAATTGCGAAATATCTAATATTCTACAAGTTTTAATTTGAACCGAAAAAATCATAACCGCTACTTTCGACTACTATAAGTAGTAAGCATGTGCACATTTGGATTCTCATAGCTCTGCATTCTCAAGTATTTAATAAAACATTTTATTAGTAGTGAGGCATCTAGGCTCCCATTACAGTACAGTAATCTGCATCAGAGTCTCGTGTTGTATTCTAAATTATTCACATTTTCCCGTGCAGTTACTTTCCTTCTCGCTCCGCATGTCTATTAGAGTTGTCTCCGTGCAGCTTTTATTGGCCAACGGTCACCATCTGACCACATGCACACGGATGCAGCAGGCCTTGCCCTCAAGCATATTACTGCGAACATCTTATAATCCTTCCTCTCTGACAAGTCGCGGCAATCAAACCTTCTCGTTTTGCTCCTTTCTATTAAGTTCGTCCTGTACAGTTCATAAATAGCTTATGACGAAGTTAAAGAACCTAAATAAAGGATCAAAAGTCCCTGAGTGACCTCAGGCTGTACAAAACAGATACAGAAGATCTTCTGTGTCATTCTAAATACCGGCGGATTCGTCATTTAATGAGCCTCAACTATACAATTCTGCCGTGCTAAACGACTGCAATAAGCGAGGCTTCGTGCACTTGAAAAACGGAGTCGCAGGAGGCAAGAGATTCTATGCTGTACAGAGCTTGCTGGTTTTGAAAGTCTCGTGCTAGGTCAAACTGCCCACACGCTCGTAAAGTTTAGGCTATTAAAACCGCCGAACTACCCTGTGCATTCGCGGCCTCACTCAACCAAACACACACTCTCTCTCTCTCTCCCGCATCCAACTCGACTAGAAAAGAAAATCTGTGGAAAGAGAGAATCGGGGGTCGAGTGGGGTACGCAGGGCCTGTGCAAGGAGAAGTATAGTGTGACATTTTACCGCGTACAGAGCCAGAGTTCTTCTGCGAATAGAGCTGACACCAAAAGCATTCGATTGTAATACTGGAGTCGACCAAATCTTCCTTTACAAACTGATCGCTTCTTATCTTGGAGTTTGCCCGCATGGTCTGTCTTCTTCTTTGCGACTAAACTGCGATAATAGCAAGCTGACTTTGCACGCAGCCAAGGGAACGATCAAATCTTTTGCAACAGTCGGTTTCAACGCGCCAGCTCAGATCTTCTCTGTCAAAAGAGGCCCAAGAGCTGCTGCAAATGGGCTGCGTCCAGTCCTGCAGCCGACGTTCGAGGGAGCTGAACAGCTCTGCGACGGCTGAGGGGCACGACGGCTATGACCCGTCCGAGCCGACGGCCACCTCGGCCAAGTACATTTACATACCGCCAGTTCACACAGAGGCCGCGCCTGTTGAACCAGACTCTACCGAAAGGAACAACCCAAACAGTTGTCAGGACTCAAACAATAATGGCCGGGACGAGAGCGGCAACGATGCAGGAGGTATTTTAACTCTTGAAGCTTAGGATTATCAAGGACTTTGGCTTCATGTTCAAGTTCCTTTTACCGTTGATTGTTGCTCTCACTCTGAGAACAGGAATTTTATCTAAGAAATTGATATTTCAAATCATCTACGTGTATTTAATATTTAGGTTTTATTAGAAATGAGCTGGAGGCTGTTAAAAGAGCAAAGTACGTGTTTGAGTTTCTCTAGAGGAAGCATAGTGCTGTATGGACTTTTTCCATAGACAAATGAGTGGTCTGTGAAACCTCCACAATAGCTATCCGGCCGCTCAAGGTTTGTGTCTCATCTCAGCTCTCTTCTTTCTCTCTCTTCTCTCCTCTCTCATTTTCCCTTCCCCTATCGTCGCTCTCTCCTCTCCCCTATAGTCTCCTCTCCCCTTTCGTCTCTCTTCACTCATCTCCCCTCTCCTTTCCACTCGCCTCTCTCCCCTCTCCACTCTCTCCTCTCTCCTCTCTCCCATCCCCTCCCCTCTCTCTCCTCTCTCTCTTCTCCTCTCCCCTCTTTCCACTCATCTCCCCTCTCCCCTCCTCCTCCCCATCCCCTCGTCTCTCCCCTCTCTCCACTCATCTCCCCTCTCCTCTCTCCTCTCATCTCTCCCCTCTCCCCTCCTCTCCCGTCTCCTCTTTCTCCTCTCTCCCATCCCCTCCCCTCTCTCTCCTCTCTCCTCTCCTCTCCCCCCTCTCCCCTCCTCTCCCGTCTCCTCTTTCTCCTCTCTCCCATCCTCTCCCCTCCTCCCCCATCCCCTCGTCTCTCCCCGGCCTCTTCAAGCTCCTCTCCTCTCTCAGGCTCTTGCGCTAGATACTATTTCTAGCATTTAAGGTTCGAAAAAGTTTACCGACCCCCTGGCTTAGAAATTGAATTCTCCGTCCAGTTTACTTTTCTAATTCTACCTTCCCCTCTTTTTCATCCTAGGGCAAAACAGGAATTAATTAGCAGAGTTCGCAAATTCCTGTCTAAACCTAGCGGATAACAATATGAGACACGGTGCTTCCTTACCTCCGCACTGTAATATGACCCTAAATGTACATAACTGGGTCTTTTAAAGTTCAAATTAACACAGTCGCTTTTATTCTGAGTGATAGGAACAGTCATTTTAATATTTTCGTGCAAGACACGACTATAGAAATTCGTTCGATTTTGTAACTGCCAGAAGCCTTCAGGTTTGAATGGCATTTTGAAGCAATAAACACGTGACCTGAGAGACTCTATACTCTCACTCAGTGCTACTCCGGTATCATTGAAGCTGAGCTATCCTGATCAATTGCTGAGCTCTAAAAGCTGCGACATGACAGCAGCAAGCTACACTGACTCAAATCTCAATCCACCCACAGTTCCGCCGGACCATCGGGTCAGTCAGCAGCAGGTGACGTCATCAAACCACCACAATGGTCCGTCCGCAGTCACAGATGGTCCAGACTCTGTGGACAACTCGGCCAACGGAGTTCGTAGGCCTCTTCAAGATGCTACATCGCCAGGTATTTACATGAGCATGCGTTTCATTCTCTTATATCTACTTAAACGTGTAGATAGGGGGTTGCAGCCTAGTGGTCAGAGCGTCGGACTCACGACTTGAAGGTTAGGGGTTCGATTCCCTATCCCACTATGAACAATTTGTGTCCTTGAGAAAGACACTTAACTCTGCATCGCTTCAGTTCACCCAGCTGTAAAATGGGTGCCAGCATTAGCTGGGGTAACTGAGGGTGTGTGTGGCGACCCCCCAGTCCCTGGACTGAACAGCCGTACTCAGTCTTCAGATGCGCCGCGCAATAGCTGCGGCTGAGCTGTCGGTTGCACATCTGGCCCAATTGGGGCAGGTGTAATCAATGATTATATTATTATTAAACGTGTGTTTTTTCAATTGGTTTGGTTTGGTAACGTTGACTGTCTCTTCTGTTTCGACCAAATTTGTTCAAATTATCTTTTAAACTGTTGAACTTGCTGCGCAAATCGAGAACCATATGCAAGGTTACATTGTTTGACAGTAAACTCTAGTTCAGGGCAAAATTGTGGTGCCAGGTAGCAAAACAATTAATCTCGAACCTGATAAGTCTGATGATTTGACGTACTGAAGCAGTTCTATTTCTGAGGGTCTACAAAAACATTTTTAAGTAATACTTTATATCATTTCAACAACTGTATTTATTTTGAACCAAAATGCGAGCTAAAAGCAACTGCATTCAGTCTAAATTTAGCACCCCGGCAGTCTTAAACCAGCTTACCATGGCATTCCTATCAGACAACCAAAGCTAACCCAACCCGTTCCTTGCTTGCGATTAAAGCAAAAATCTATTTATGTATGGTTGCTCCCTTGGAGTCTGATTTCTATAAGAAGACGTATACCATCTGTGTATTTATTTATATTTTTGTCTAAAAACGAACCTGCAGCATTCTCAGCATCCTCTGCAGCCTCATCAACATCCGCATCAGCAGCAGCGCCAGCAACAGCTTTGGCTCTGTTGAAGCCTCGCAGTCGAGTGCCGATCAGCCTCGGGGAAAGCGTTGCTGAGACGCAGGCGTTGCCGGAAATTCATTGTAAGGGAAATGGTATGACGTGGCAGAATAACACGCTTGCAGAGATGCACTTTTATTCGGACAATGACGGATTAGTTTGACTTTACCAAGCATCAGCTCAGCGGCAACGCGTGGATTGTGTTTGCCGTGTGACTCACTCACGGTGTCTAGCCTGCCTGACGAGACAGTCAGTACATCCTGAGTGAGCGTGTGTCTGAGCGCGAACTAACAAACCAACTAAAGAGTCATTACCAGGTTTTTCGCCTTTCTAATGAAGAAACTTAGACTGGAAAACTCTTCAGAAAAGCAGGCTTTCTAAATCGATTTGCAGACATTTTACTATTCAACAGCATTTCTGTTGGATATGTCACTTAATTGCACATCTGGCACCCAACGTTCTCAAATTCTGTCAAGCTGTATGCTGCTTAAATCTCAGAAAATATTCTCTAGATGACCAAGTTTTCAAGTCAAGAGAGGCACTCAAATATGTAATTGTAGCTTTTTGACTCTAACCAATTGACTAACAGCATAGCAACAACCGAATGCTCGACTCCCCTGCATCCCCTGCACTGCACCCGAACTGAACTGTTTCAGGAAATTGGCACGAAATGAAATTCATGCACGCTTCAGACAGGTTAAATATAGATTGATCAGTGCAGAGAGAGTGCAGTGACTGCTACAGGCCACGCCAAATCCAAAGCCCCACATTTTCTTCTCTGACACTCCAGACTCTACTAGTCATAGTCAGCCGCAGCAGCAGGAGTTCCTGCCGGTTGTCACCTTCAATCAGCCAGCAGCTTCGGTAGCAACAGTAGTGCCTGCCTTGGTAGTCAATGGTGAGTCTTTCTAAGCACATTTTTTTACAGTAAAAGTTGCAGTTCTACCGTAATGATTTTAATCTATGAACTATGCTTTGTAAGGCACATTTATTCCCTTTTACATCTAAATAATCTTAGACGGTAAATCTCGTGACCAGAAGACATGAGTCCGGGGTAATCCTTAGCTGCAATTCGATTCGAATGCAACTCCGGATTAGAGTAGGTATATACCTCGAGATCTATTATACAATAGAATGTTGCAGCTTAGCACTCTATCCCAACCTAAATGAGTAGCTATCGAATTACACTATAGCTCCCCTGTCAAGAGTCAGGAGTCAGAGACAATTCATAACAGTGTAGGTCGATATACTTGCATGCAAGAGGGGGGGGGCAGAGCCACTGAGCGGTAAACGGGTCTGAACGCCCCGTGTCAGCGCTTGTACGCGTGGCTACCTTGCGCTTTGCGTCATTGTGCATCTCATAACCCTCCTGCAAATATTTAATATTTTAGGGACGAAGCAGGGTGTGTATTAATTTGACTTAGTTTGACCGAATTATTTCATCAACCGGCTTAAGTTTAACCGCAAAACCTTCCACCAATTCATATAAATCCCCATTTCTACCTTTAGTTTATGTCTCAATACATTGGATCACCAGCAATGATCTCACTTTAAATAGATAGAAGAGCGGCTGTATAAAATGAAACAATTATTTTGTGCAAATTGCCCACCAAGAAAAAAACAGGACTGAAGCAATTATGATGAAGATCGGTTGCAGAGAAAGGGAACGGAGTTTATACCATACCACATCGCGTGGGAGGGCGCTTCGGAACTGAGGAGCCTAAGCATGTAGAAAACCGGGAGGTGGGGTGCGGCTTCCTGATAAGCGGAGCGAACACAGAATCTTCCCTTGGTCTAACACGGGTCGCGCGGTCCATTTGACCCAATTCGCCAATGCAGGCAAGGACAGCATCGCAGGGCAGAAGCAGCCGCAACAGAATCGGTCCCGGTCGCCGCCGCCACCACCGCGGCCAGCTGACGACGACGACGACGACGACGATGATGACGAAGAAGAAGACAAGAAAGATGAGCAGCAGCAGGTGGATGCAAGTTCCGCCGCCAAGTTTAACGTCGTTGACGACGACGGAGACAGCGACGACAGCGAACAGAGCGCCGAAGAGCGCGGCTTCTACGACGATGTGGCCGAAGACAGCGACGATGACGATGACATCAGCGAAGAATTCGGCGGCTCCCGCGGCAAAACGGTATACGAGAAGGTTCGCGCCAGGGAGCCGGACCTGAGCCGCCAGCCGGACCGGGGCATCATGCGCAAGCCGGGCGAGGCCGGCCGCCTGGCCGCCAAGGTGACTCGCAAGGAGTCGCTCGCGCGCTTCCTTGAAAACCAGCGACGCGAGAGGAAGAACGGCCTCCAATTGCAACGGGTGCCGTCGCAGCTTCGACGCGAGGAGCGTCGCCGGATTGGCAACGTTCTCGAGCGACGGCTCAGCCAGCGTCCAACAGCAGAGGAGCTGGAGAATCGGAACATTCTGCACGTCGACTCGGAGGCGGAGCTGGAGTCCGCCCGACAGCAGACGATCAGGTACCTGACGCGGAAGCTCAGCTACCGGCCAACTGTGCATGAGTTGCGGAAGCGGCGAATTATCGATTTCAATGACTACGTCGAAGTGACGGACACCGAGGAGTACGACCGCGGCATCGACAAGCCGTGGACCCGGCTCACGGCAACAGACAAGGTGAGTGGATCACAATTGTGGATTCATTGAGTTTAGCAAATATGAGCACACTAATGTGAAACTGAACGCTAGGCTTAGACGAGCTCTGGATTATGTAGCTATAGAAGCATTTCCAAGCAAATTGCAGCAGAAATTGAAAGATTTGAATCATAGCGAACCTCCAGATCAGGGGTCGGCACCTCGAGGACCAGATAGAGAACCTAGAGCATGACTGCCGGCCAGAGGAGGGGGGAGAGGAGAGGGAAGAGGGAGAGGAGAAGAGAGGAAAAGAGAGGAGGGATGAAATCGAAGAGGAGAGCGGAGATGTTAGAGAGGAAAGGTTGAGCGGACCGGATTGCTTTTGTGAAGTTTCAAAGGACCCGGCGTCCTACTACATTTGTACATTTGTGCTCTATTGCTCATACATTCATAGCTACTGGCTATTCACGTGAATTTGTTCGTGGTTGAGAAATCTATAATCATCTTTGTTTCCAAATATTTCCCTTCACAACTACAGGCCAGAATTCGCAAGGAGCTCAATGACTTCAAAGCCAACGAGATGCCAGTTCACGAGGAGAGCCGAAAGCACACACGATTTCACAAACCCTAAATAAGCAGGTGAACCGGAACAGAACCCGAAAACTACATGTATGAATCTGAAAAAAACTTTTTTAAGTCAAACATCGATCAAGCGAAGTCCCTCAATGTTTTTGAGCTTATTACCAGTTTTTTAATCCCGAGAGGCGCTACACTTCGAGCCGCGACCGTGTTATGGGTGCTTATTGCATTCGCAAGTCGTGTGTTAGTGCCTCCTTAACTCGTAACTCAAAACCACAGGCGTCCTTGCTCGCATTAGCTAAACTTTCGGGCCATAGACGATGAGCCGCTGCATCCCAGAGCTGCCACCAGTGTAGCGCTCTGCCCCTCTGGATTCTATGCTTCTATGCTCTGGTTCTCTGGTTCTATGCTGGTTTTCTGGTTCTATGCTCTGGATCATAGAATGTGTGCTCTGGATCATAGAATCTGTGCTCTGGATCATAGAATGTGTGTTCTGTATCATAGAATGTGTGCTCTGGATCATAGAATGTGTGCTCTGGATCATAGAATGTGTGCTCTGGATCATAGAATGTGTGCTCTGGATCATAGAATGTGTGCTCTGGGTCATAGAATGTGTGCTCTGGATCATAGAATGTGTGCTCTGGATCATAGAATGTTTGCTCTGGATCATAGAATGTGTGTTCTGGATCATATAATGTGTGCTCTGGATCATAGAATCTGTGCTCTGGATCATAGAATGTGTGCTCTGGATCATAGAATATGAGCTCTGGATCATAGAAACTTTAGAACCATGGATTAAGCCAAGTTCTCCCAAGCTCAAACTGACCGCAAAATGCAATACACGTGTCTGTGGCCAGCTATTGCAATATAAGGGCACTTCTAAGCCGACCAATATCATCTATACTAAGTGTTTGAGTATACCGCGGTCATAACTTTCAAATTTGCTATAAAAACAAGAAGTTCAATCAAGGGCCAGCAATCTGCATCTCCCCTCCCATCTCCTCTCTAACTTCCCCTATTCTCTTCTCTCTCATCTCTAGCTAGCTCTCCCTCTCCTCTCTGGCCCCTCCCTCTCCTATGTTCTCTCCCTCTCCCCTAGCTCCCATCTCTACTTCACCACTTTTGTCTCTCTCCTCTATTCCCTCACCATTCCTCTCATCGCGCCGGTGACCATGATCTCAAATTCTTTATTTGGCCCACGAGGTAAAAGTTTACCGAGCCCTGAGTTAAATAGAAGTTAATTGACCGCAAACAGTAAATGCACTCAGCTCGAACTTAGTTTACAGGTAGTGATCTTGCCATTTTGCTTATTCCCTGTGTGTAATCATTCAATTCATCCATAGCTTGTTTATGAGGCTTGCTTTTGAATAATTTATATTTCAGAGAAAAATAGGAGTCCTTTTAATGCATGTAACTACGCGGGTATAATGAAAATTATTTCGGTATTATAATATTTGCATTATTAGTAGTCATGCAGTCGTTGGGGTTTTCTGCGGTTTGTTGATATTTTGCAGCCGTTAAAGTCCTTTTTATAGCGTATAGCGTAAATGTACGCGTTGGAGTATAAATCAAGTATTCCTTTCTCGGATAATGGAAATTGTGAACTGCTTCCATCTGACCTGATTGACTAAAACTATTTGTCTTATAAACAATATTTTTGTCATAATAAATCAGTTAAAAATGTACTTTTATTTGTATGCATGTACTCTGTGTTGTATTTAAAGTGTAATAATTATTGCAATACTGAATCGTTTTGTATTTGTTTTGTACTTTCGTAATAAATCTAAAAGCTTCAATGCGAAGCGTGCGTGCACTGCCGTCTCTTTTGCGCAGGGCGTGGCCGCACTCAATGCAAACCGAAGTTTGAGCTGCATATAGGATTAATAAATAAATAAATATACATATATTCCTCTGTTGGGGAATTGCGACTTCAAAGCAATGATGATAAGCCGCTGTCTGCATTTTGTTTAAAATTAGCTATCATATAAATTAACTAACATATGGCTATCAATTATAGCTAAGCTGTTCCTACATTTCTCCACAGGTGCCCATCTAGCTATACAGCGTATATGTATCGATAATTTTATTTCAATTCTGTTCAATATTCAGTTAACAGACAGCAATTTATACATTTAGGGGTGCGGACTTTGAGGAGCTCCATTATTACAGCACAATACAGAATTACAGCTAGCATAAGAAACAGGATAGATAGAGTTATACTACTGCTAGTCTCAGTCAAAGTAGCCAGTTACAGATTTTTCGAATTACTTTTTTGTTGCAACAAGTTTAAACGAAATAAAGCAAAGATAGCTTTATTGTTATAACAGGGATGTTGGGAGCCAGCAGAGTGAAGTGTAATAAGAAATGCAATTTACTTACACCAAGAAATGAAAAATTAAAAAAGAGAACAAGCTTATAGATGTGATCAGAAAAAGATCGAGAATACAACTATGAAAATCTCAACTCTTGATCAAGTTGGCAAAGAGAAACTTCACCACAGATACTCGAATAACTAGTAGATGGGCCACTCAGCACATTTGCGTGTAAGCTACTTTCAGTTCAGTAGTAAGTTAAACAGAAGCATTTTAATATATTTTTAGAGACAAAGCTTATTTATTGGCCCTTACCCCCCCCCCAGCTTAAACCTTCCAACCGCGCCTTTCCACTACCCCCCGCCCCATTTTTTTTGCCTTTCTCGGAATTCCAGCCTAAGGCTGCCATGTACATTTCAGTGGACTGGCCAATGTACATTACTGCTGAACCAATTAGCAAGTTGTTTACGCCTGCAAGCTTGGGCTTCTAAACTTATCAAAGTCATTTCAGCTGCCTTTAATTTCATAAAAATAGCTTATGTATTCTTCTATGCTACTGAACTGAAAGTAGAAAGTTGTTTTGCTTAGCATATATGCCTGAGTGGCCCATCCAGTTATTCTAGTATCATCTGTGTTCGGCAATCGTAAGCTTCGATCTCTAGAGCAATGAACCATTATAATCTACGTTTGCAACAGGGCGAAACACTCGCTTAAAAGTGCATCAATGAGATAGAATAAAAAGTCAACGATTTAAAGTACTTAAAGGACGATTTCTTACTTTCGGCCGCTAATACAAATAATAATAATAATTGATTACACAGATGTGCAACCGACAGCTCAGCCGCAGCTATTGCGAGGCGCATCTGAAGGCTGCGTGCGGCTGTTCAGTCCAGGGACTGGGGGGTCGCCACACACCCTCAGTTACCCCAGCTAATGCTGGCACCCATTTTACAGCTGGGTGAACTGAAGCAATGCAGAGTTAAATGTCTTGCTCAAGGACACAAATGGTTCATAGTGGGGCAGGGAATCGAACTCCCGACCTTCAAATTGTGAGTCCGATGCTCTAACCACTAGGCTAAAATCTAAGCAAAAATGCTAGTGAAGACTGTCATAACTTTAATTCCCAGCCATTAAATGTTTTTTCTCCGCTCAAGGTTGTCTATGGTAAAAATCCCTCGCAGGCACTGGCTGGAGCAAAAATAAAGCTTTGCAAATAGATAAATGAAGGCCATGCCAATATGACATTCGGTCTGAGACCCCTAGAAATCAACGGCTCAATAGTGCCGACACAGGAAAGCAATCATATGCTGCTTCACAATAGCTCAACCTCAATGTCTCTTCTCAGTTCTCTTAATCTCCTCTCTCATCCCATATCCCAGCCAGAAACATAACAGAGACAATCAATCAGGTATCAAATCAGCCCTGGCTGACAGCTGTAGGCCAGTTCGCGCACAGCCGTTCAATGTCATCCAACGACAGCGAGTCAACCTTGGCGGCGAGAGCGCGGCTAAACATGGCCACATAGGAGTCGGCGTCTGCCGGCGCCATGCCCGGATTGTCACGAACAACCCGACGCCGGAGTAGGTCGGCGAATGTCGCTGTTGCTGTTGTTGACGAAGCAGACGGTTTGTCGGTGCCAACATTCGAAGAGTCAGCGGCAGCCGCGACATGCGCTGGTCCCGATGATTCAGCAGAAGTCGCAGCTTCCTTGACAACCAGAACTAATCGATCGCCGTTTCGAACGCCCAGACTGGACAGACTGGCATCAGCGACGTCTGCGGGCACCAGCAGTGGCCGGCCGCGCAGCATCAGGCGCTGATTGGCTGGCGGACAGCCGAACGCTTCAGATACGGCCCGGTGCAGCTCGGCGAGGCTGGCACCGTCTGGCAGTTCAATGGTGTGCTCACCACCGCGGAGCTGCTTCACTGTCAGGCTGGGCATCATGAGAGATTGTTGGAGCTCAGCTCAGAGTTGAGTTCAGCTATGAATATGAGCCAACTCAGCTATGAACAGGAGCCAACTCAGCTATGAATATGAGCCAACTCAGCTATGAATATGAGCCAACTCAGCTATGAATATGAGCCAACTCAGCTATGAACAGCAGCCAACTCAGCTATGAACAGCAGCCAACTCAGCTATGAACAGCAGCCAACTCAGCTATGAATATGAGCCAACTCAGCTATGAACAGGAGCCAACTCAGCTATGAATATGAGCCAACTCAGCTATGAATATGAGCCAACTCAGCTATGAATATGAGCCATCTCAGCTATGAACAGCAGCCAACTCAGCTATGAACAGCAGCCAACTCAGCTATGAACAGCAGCCAACTCAGCTATGAATATGAGCCAACTCAGCTATGAATATGAGCCAACTCAGCTATGAACAGGAGCCAACTCAGCTATGAATATGAGCCAACTCAGCTATGAATAGGAGCCAACTCAGTTATGAATAGGAGCCAACTCAGCTATGAACAGGAGCCAACTCAGCTATGAATATGAGCCAACTCAGCTATGAATAAGAGAGCTCAGATATGAATAGGAACCATTTTTATTGCTAGATATGATTCAGATATTTTAACAGAAAATGCAGAAGATTTCATAACTAAGGTGGTTGAGACGCTATAGATGCTGAGAGCAGTTGATGATTGGGATACTCAGGGACTTAGTCAACCATAAACGGTACAAAAATAAAGCTGAAGCACACAACCACTGGTTGCCAACAGTCTCCAATGACAACAGAACGCACTGTCCCATTCCCAAAGTTCAGCGCCGGGTCTAAAAATCAATAGACCACGGCAAACACGCAAGAAATGTTTATTAATTTCCTTTCTTCTCTTTCGCAGGCGCCAAAGGCGAAGCAAAATAAAAATGCACGCAAACAGACAACATCAGCAAAGAGAATTTACCAAAGCACGCAGGACAAGAGCAATGCAATCGGACAAATTAATTTGAGTAAAATACAGGAAACACTATTTCTTAGAAATTATTCGAGGCAAATGCACAAAAATTGCTTTTATATTTCGATCATTTTTTATCTTTCCAAGCAAAAAATGTCTGAAATGACAAACAATATCATTATTCCCTGGTTTCCTCCTAATAAAACCACTGCTTATTCATATTTAAAGGGGGTTGTAGCCAGTGGTTAGAGGGTCGGACTCGCGACTTGAAGGTCGGGAGTTCGATTCCCGATCCCACTATGAACAATTTGTGTCATTGAGCAAGACATTTAACTCTGCATTGCTTCAGTTCACCCAGCTGTAAAATGGGTGCCAGCATTAGCTGGGGTAACTGAGGGTGTGTGGCGACCCCCCAGTCCTTGGACTGAACAGCCGTACGCAGCCTTCAGATGCGCCTCGCAATAGCTGCGGCTGAGCTGTCGGTTGCACATCTGGCCTAATTGGGGCAGGTGTAATCAAATATTATTATAAATTGTATTATTATACTCTATTTGAACCAGCCTCAAATATTTTCTAAGCTTTTGTGAGGCCTACGCTTGGTAACTATAGATGAGAGTACATCAAAATTCAGAGAGACAGGCAGACAAGGGAATACAGGTTTAAGCATCCATCAAGAAATTCTAACAGAACAACATTTCACTGAGAACTAATCTCCAGTTGCGATATTCAATAGACTAAGCAATAACAAAGTCACCCCGAGGATAAAAGCTCAAACCAAAAAGCGCACTGAACAAGGGTTACCCAAGCCTCCTATTTGCTTTCACAAAGCAGAGAGTAAACCTTACTTTACTAATGAAAATTCAACAAAATTAAGCAAACTCGAGAAACTTGCAACAGTTGAAAATTCTAAATACGAGTATAGTGTCGCAATGGGCTTGGAATTCGAATGACACGCGCGCACAATCGCACGTACGAGGGTATGCCATAAAGCGTATAACTTATCACTAGGCGTGCACAATTGCTGCTTGAACTGTTGAAATTTGCCCTAACTAATAAATTGACACTTTGAATCATTTGTTGTCACTCTATCAGTAAGATACAGGGACTGTCACTCTCGACCATTGGACTATCACTATTGACAATAGACTGTTACTATTGACCATAGACTGTCACTCTTGATCATAGACTGTCACTCTTGACCATAGACTGTCGCTCTTGACCATAGACTGTCACTCTTGACCATAAGCTGACCCTCTTGACCATAGACTGTCACTCTTGACCATAGGCTGACCCTCTTGACCATAGACTGTCCCTCTTGACCATAGACTGTCGCTATTGACCATAGACTGTCACTCTTGACCATAGACTGTCACTCTTGACCATAAGCTGACCCTCTTGACAATAGACTGTCACTCTTGACCATAGGCTGACCCTCTTGACAATAGACTGTCCCTCTTGACCATAGACTGTCGCTATTGACCATAGACTGTCACTCTTGACCATAGACTGTCGCTCTTGACCATAGACTGTCACTCTTGACCATAGGCTGACCCTCTTGACCATAGACTGTCCCTCTTGACCATAGACTGTCGCTATTGACCATAGACTGTCACTCTCGACCATAGACTGTCACTCTCGACCATAGACTGTCGCTATTGACCATAGACTGTCACTCTCGACCATAGACTGTCACTCTCGACCATAGACTGTCGCTATTGACCATAGACTGTCACTCTTGACCATAGACTGTCCCTCTTGACCATAGGCTGTTCCTCTTGACCATAGACTGTCCCTCTTGACATGCCTTAGGAACTGTTTAAGAAACAGGCACTTAAACACAGTAAACTGTTAATATTGACCAATACAATAACAGGAAGCGATCCCCCAGACTTTAAATCAACAGTCTGCACAGTTAACCAATGATTAGCGGTGGCAGAACAGAAACAATACACAGCTACGGTAAGGCAATTTAGCTAGCCTTGGCCTTGGCTTTGGCAGCAGCGGCAGCGGCGGCAGTGGCAGCAGCGGCGGCTTTTTTATCCCGCTTTTTAAGCCCGTCAATGTTGCCTTTGAGCAAGCTGGAGAATGCCAATTGGAACCGATTGACATCTTTCTGGTGCACCACTGTGCTCAGCTTCCGGCTGTTCAGTGTGGCCCGAATCAGGCAGCCGCACTCGCCGCCGCCAGACGATGTGGCATCCCCGGAGCCGCTGCCGCCAGCGCGACGGCGAGGTTGCCGATTTTTGCGCGGTCTGTGCTGGTCCTGGCCGTCGTCTGCAAGAGTTTTGAATAAAAAATTGTTTGAGATTGGCCCAGGGATTAGCTCATCCAAGCTGGGGCGAATTTCGAAACGCTGTGGGCTTAAAAAACGTGCGTTATCATTTTCAACAATAAATCGTGATGCCTGTGGGTAAACGGCGGGAGTAACTAGCAAGTAACTCGTCATCTAATTAGTGCTCGAGGATTAATAACTCCAGGAATTTATCGTTGATAAAATATTAGTTTATACAAAGTTGTTTTCTGTGAAACTTAACAATAGCAATCCAGACTGCTTAAGGTTTGTGTCTTCTTAGCACTATTATCCCTTCTCTCCTCTCTCAATTCTCTCCTCTCCTCTTATCTAGTACTTTCTAGTCTCCTCTCTCATATTCTATTCTTTCACCTTTCCTTTATCTGTGATTCTGGCCCGCAGCCATGTGCTGAATTCTTTATCTGGCCCCTGAAGTTGTAGCACCAATGGGCACACCAGTAAATCATAAAATAAGCTACTTTTGTACAAAATCTATCCCTTTTAGGGTAAGAGAAGATATGTTAACTAATAGGCTACGAGCATAATTTGCTTCCTGTCTTTACTTTGGTCTATAAAAGTAGTTTCGATTTGATCTTGAAATTACACGTCAAGTCACTTACATTGCTTCATGGTGATGCGTACAGTGCCCGTGCCAGATGACTTTGACTTTTGAAAAAGTTTTGTCAGCTCTGTCAGGAACTAAAATGATATTTTTAGACGATGCATTTTAGTAAACAAATATATGCCATACTAAGAATAAATCTACAAACACATGGATATCCTGTAAAGTATGCAGACAAGTCTAATTTTATTGAATGTTATAATTATAATTTTATAGCAGATTTTACTAAAGTTGTGGATATTTTAAACCAGCTTCAAGCATACAAGTATGGGAATTTATTTCTTTATCCTTATGGGATGCCAACTACCAAAAGTCAAAATTAAGATTTTAAGCCAGCATTGGATCTCATTGGCTAGAGGGACTGGGTTGCTGCACAGAATGACAGGCAATGTCTGTCTAAGACATGCATTGGTAAACTCTGGTATTTTCCTCTCTCTTCTATTTCCTTAGGTCGTAACTTCTCTTCTCTTCTTCCTCTTCTCATCTCTCTCATCTCTACTCTCTATCTCTCCTTTCTAATCTTGTCACTATTCTCTTATATCATATCTTTATTCTTTTATTTCCTTTCCCCTCTTCTTTCTTCATCTCCTCTTTTTACTTATTTCTCTGCTTTTTCTCTTTTCTCTACTCTCTATTTTCTTATCTCTCTTCTCTCTTCCTTATTCTTCTCTCTTATATTTATTTTTCTTCTCTTCCCATGTCTTTTCAATTCTCCCTTCTCTCTTCTCTTCAATGTCTTCTCTTTCTTTTTAACCTTCTCCTTTCATTTCTTTTGCCCTTTTCTCTCCCCTCTCTTTTGTCATTCATTTTCTCATATTTTTTTCTTTTATACACATCTGTTTCCTCACTATTTTCTCATTGTTTATTCTCTTTCTAGCCTGAAGCCATGAGCTAGCCCTAGAGATAAAAGTCTACTAACTCTGTTCTGAAAGCCTAACTAAATCTAACAAAGTTTAACAAAACCAAAAGCTATAGTAACTAGGTTTCTAGGTATGCAAATGCCATGACATCTTAATTTTCATTTGGCATCTTGAATATGGATCCCTGATTTGAAATTGACACTTTGTTTTTAAGATTGATGTCAATCTATGAAACTTAAAAATATTAAGCAAATAAATAATACGGTAAATAAAAATTAATTTATTAAGAACTAAATGATATTAAATAAAAAACCAAACAGCTTAAGTCCCAAAACAACTAAAGAACATTTTAACTTTAGCTATACCTTACAGTTTAGAATCTGAAGGGATTTCCTAGGATTAAAAATGTTTTTACCATTTATTAGCATATATGACATAGTAGATAAATTGTGTCAAATGACTTTTTATATTGGCGTACAAGCCGGCATACAAACAAAGTTGTGTCATTTTTTCCAGCAATAAACCTGGTATACAATAATATAAAATCTGAACTATGGGTTATACTATAGTCTAAATCATGGTAGGCATATACCAGAATGAAATTTCATGTTCTTCAATTTTATGCTAATGTAAATATAAAAAAAATTATGTCAAGCCCAATATGCCAATTTTTAGAGAATATATATAATTAGAAATATAAAACTTTTACTAAACTTTAAAATAGCTTTTTTGCTAAAAACTAATATTCTTTCTTCCAATTTTGTTTTCCTTGTAAATTGCATTAGTATTTTAAATTTTAGTTTCCAAATAATTTTAGAGCTTTTGTTAGTTGATATTTAACTACATGATTACATTAGCATTGTACTTGCCTATTTTTTGTATGCTGACTATGTTCACCTCATGTTGAACCTGAAAATTCTATATACCAAGTGTATACCAAGATTGTTAGTGAGAGAAAAAATATGCCAGAATTTTCTGGCATAAAAGCCACCTTCTGGACTATGGTAACTTTATAAAAGGCTTGTTACCAAATTAATTTGCTATTAATTATCACTGAATTTGCCTTTACCAAATTTCTTTATATTAAAATTGTGTTATCATTTTTGTCCCCAAATTTTCCTATATCCATAGTAACAACCATTGGTTATACCATAATTTAGCTTAATGTGTCATTGTTGGATAGGCCCTATACTCTAGATCATGTAGTACATGCCCAAAAATTTGGGGGTGCATTGGCCATATACAACAAAAGTAAGCATATATAGTTGGCATGCATCACTCCTAAGAAAAAAGTATATGTGCACACTTAGTTTTTACACTGGGTTTGAATGCCAATACAAAAAAAAAATTGTCATTTGACACAATATATTTGCTATGTCATATATGATAGGAATATATCTTAATATATGCTTAAAATGATAAGACCCTTGTTGCACATTGGGAAATCCTGGCATAATCTGGGTTTTTTTGCCCAAGACAAGGTGCAAAATTTCACCTTGTGCCAAATTTCAAGGTGTGATTTTAAGGCTCAGAGTGCAATTTCTCTTGTTTCAGAAAACTGGGAATATATATATAGACATGTCTTATATAAGGCCATAGGCATATAGGCTATATGACTTAATAGGTCATAGGAGTTATTTCATTTCATATTTTAAGGCAGTGCAAATGAGCTTAAGCATGGTTAAGCCTTAAAAAAATAGTTATAAGATCACACCTAAACCGCACCTACTTTTTCAATTTCAAGGTGCAATTTTAAAATTTAAGGTGCATACGCACACTGCGCACAAAAAACCCAGCCGGCATATATGTTGCTTTCTCAATTATGGCTGGTAATAATCCATTTAAACAAATCTGTGAGTGCATCAATTTTCTACAATAAATAATATAGCCCAAAAAGCCAAAGAATTAACCAAATTAACTGCCAAAAAGGGTATATTATACAATTCAAAAAAGGTCATTTATTGTTGCAATACAGGCATAGTTTTAAGAATGGGTATATTTCAATTTTTTGGCATGCATTTGTAAACTATTCAATTTTTGTTTATGTGTGCACCCTATATGATCTAGACTATGGGATAGGCCTAGGTGCTGCACAGCAATGACTAAAGTTCTGACTAGAGCTATTGGAAATCAAGATTTGGACCAAGATGAGATTTGAGATAAGAAAAGTCTACAATTGAAAAATTTTGAGACGAGACAAGATGAGATTAATAAAATATTTAAAAAATATATAATATCTAATTAAAACAAATATACCATAGATTAGCAGATCCTTTGAGTCAATTTAAATCACCTTGTTATATGTTTGAAATTATAATAAAAATTTATATTAGTACAAGTTTTTGTCAGCATCTATAATGATGTTTGCATTTGCCATTTATTACAATGATATAAAACTGCTCAACTAACCTAACTTATTATAGAATTTATCTATTTTTAAAAATCTTCTTGCTAAAATATTAAAATAAAAAGCATGCAGGTTTAAAAATAATATTTGGGTGTTTTGAAAAAATATTTGCCTTTTCCCATTTTTTCTTAATCAAAATTTTTGTTCTTATTTGCCTAAGGACCTAAAGGGCAAGGCGTCCAGTATTGGATGAATAATGTAACTATTATTTGTCCAGTACTGGATAAATAAAAGTGAAATTATTTGTCTAGTACCAGCTGAGCTGCGTGAATTTATATGCCATTCTGCACATCTTTTTCTAGCTAGGTATACTAATGTAATGTTAGAGTGTCTTCCTGATGATCAGTCAGTACTGAGTTTGAATCTATAATGAAGACTCTACTCTTTATTGTAACAACTCCAAGTGTTATTGTAATAACTCTAAGTCCTTACTTTGGCATTTGTGTTAGAAAGCAGCAAATGTCATTATAAATTTTGATTATACTATGATTACTATTTACTGTGAAACCAAAATATACCAATATATATATAGAACAAAATATAATAGGCTCATTCCATATAAGATGGACATTTTTGGAAAATAGAAAAAAGTCAATATTTTTGCTTGCCATTGCCTTATCAGCCAATTTTTTTACCAAATGTTTTTTATGTGTAATATCTACAATCTAAGAATAAATGAATGATAAAATGTTAGATTAGTATGCTATCAAGTGGCAAAAAGTCATTTTTGTAAAAATTTAGACATTTTTCTAAGCAAAAGACATCATTAAGTTTGTGTACCTTTTAAAAACAAATAGAAAGCTTTGGAAGGTTGAAACAAACTATAGATAAAAGTATAGTACTTGCATCATCAGATAAAAGTATTGGTGACCAAATAATCTATTATATTTTTAATATATTGGTACCTCAAAGTTACTGAATTGACAGAAAAAAATATGTTACGACCATAATGTTACGACCATAAGGCTGCCTTTTCTTTTGTATCTTTGTTGCCTTTTTGAGTTTATATATTCTACAAAAAGAGTATGATTACTAAAGATGTTCTTAGTCAAATTTTAAAAAATGTATTGCAAAATATTAAAAATAAAAATGTTATAAGACTTTTACCTTTTAGTTTCTATATGTCAAAAATCCTGTTGTTACGACCATAAGTGCCATTCAAGGTTTAATAGCATCCTATATACTAAAAATGGTCTGTCTGTGTCTATGTGATCGATTAGAGAAAAAATGGCTGGACCGATTTTGTTCGAACTTGCACTGTTCGATCAGAAATTTTCCCGTGACTGTACATGCATCGTGGCTAAGAAATTGCTCGATGCTAAAGGCATTAAATATTCGAAAAACATGCTTTTTTGCAAAGGTCAAGCAAACTTTTCGACTTGAAATGCATTGTAAGAATGCTAGAGAAAAAACTGACTGGTTGAATTCTGATTCTGAAATAGATTGCATCATAACTGAATTGTAACTCCGACTTGAATTGAAAATGCAGTGTGGAAGCGTAGCACCAGACTTGATTTAAATTGTGTAACCATATTGTTAACTGATACTGACTGACTGAGAAACTGATTATGTCATAACTGCTTCGTGTGATTTACTCTATGCTTGGATTTTAAAGTGTTGAATTATATAAGTGAAAAATTTCATGTTATCAAAACGATGAGAGCTAGCCTAGAGGTGAACAAACTGAAATGCTAAATGCAGCGACGATGGTTCATATTTTCATAGAGTGGAATATTTTTAATTAAAGCTTTTCAACGTCAGGAAAACTAAAAGACTTTAAAAAAAAGCGTCATATAAAAATCATAGATGCGTCATTTAAAAAATCATAGAAGCGTCATGTAAACAATCATAGAAGCGTCATGTAAAAAATCGTAGAAGCGTCATATAAAAATCGTAGAAGCGTCATTTAAAGAATCATAGAAGCGTCATGTAAACAATCATAGAAGCGTCATGTAAACAATCATAGAATCGTCATGTAAAAAATCGTAGAAGCGTCATGTAAACAATCATAGAAGCGTCATGTAAACAATCATAGAAGCGTCATGTAAACAATCATAGAAGCGTCATGTAAACAATCATAGAAGCGTCATGTAAACAATCATAGAAGCGTCATGTAAACAATCATAGAAGCGTCATGTAAACAATCATAGAAGCGTCGTGTAAACAATGATAGAAGCGTCATGTAAAAAATCATAGAAGTGTCATGTAAAAAATCATAGAAGCGTCTTTTAAAAAATCATAGAAGCGTCATATAAAATCGTAGAAGCGTCATGTAAACAATCATAGAAGCGTCATGTAAACAATCATAGAAGCGTCATGTAAAAAATCATAGAAGCGTCATGTAAACAATCATAGTAGCGTCATGTAAAAATCATAGAAGCGTCATGTAAACAATCATAGAAGCGTCATGTAAACAATCATAGAAGCGTCATGTAAACAATCATAGAAGCGTCATGTAAACAATCATAGAAGCGTCATGTAAACAATCATAGAAGCGTCATGTAAACAATCATAGAAGCGTCATGTAAACAATCATAGAAGCGTCATGTAAACAATCATAGAAGCGTCATGTAAACAATCATAGAAGCGTCATGTAAACAATCATAGAAGCGTCATGTAAACAATCATAGAAGCGTCATGTAAACAATCATAGAAGCTTCATGTAAACAATCATAGAAGCGTCATGTAAACAATCATAGAAGCGTCATGTAAAAATCATAGAAGCGTCATGTAAACAATCATAGAAGCGTCATGTAAACAATCATAGAAGCGTCATGTAAACAATCATAGAAGCGTCATGTAAACAATCATAGAAGCGTCATGTAAACAATCATAGAAGCGTCATGTAAACAATCATAGAAGCGTCATGTAAACAATCATAGAAGCGTCATGAAACAATCATAGAAGCGTCATGTAAAAAATCATAGAAACGTCATGTAAAAATCATAGAAGCGTCATGTAAAATCATAGAAGCGTCATGTAAAATCATAGAATCGTCCTGCAAAAACTCGTAGAAGCGTCATGTTAAAAATCATAAAAGCGTCATGTAAAAAATCATAGAAGCGTCATGTAAAAATCGTAGAAGCTTCATGTAATAATCATAGAAGCGTTATGTAAAAATGATAGAAGCGTCATATAAACAATCATAGAAGCGTCATGTAAACAGTCATAGAAGCGTCATGAAACAATCATAGAAGCGTCATGTAAAAATCATACAAGCGTCATATAAACAATCATAGAAGCGTCATGTAAACAATCATAAAAGCGTAATGAAACAATCATAGAAGTGTCATGTAAACAATCATAGAAGCGCCATGTAAAAAATCATAGAAGCGTCATGTAAACAATCATAGAAGCGTCATGTAAACAATCATAGAAGTGTCATGTGAACAATCATAGAAGCGTCATGTAAACAATCATAGAAGTGTCATGTAAAAAATCTTAGAAGCGTCATGTAAACAATCATAGAAGCGTCATGTAAACAATCATAGAATCGTCATGTAAAAAATCGTAGAAGCGCCATGTAAACAATCATAGAAGCGTCATGTAAACAATCATAGAAGCGTCATGTAAACAATCATAGAAGCGTCATGTAAACAATCATAGAAGCGTCATGTAAACAATCATAGAAGCGTCATGAAACAATCATAGAAGCGTCATGTAAAAAATCATAGAAACGTCATGTAAAAATCATAGAAGCGTCATGTAAAATCATAGAAGCGTCATGTAAAATCATAGAATCGTCCTGCAAAAACTCGTAGAAGCGTCATGTAAACAATCATAGAAGCGTCATGTAAACAATCATAGAATCGTCATGTAAAAAATCGTAGAAGCGCCATGTAAACAATCATAGAAGCGTCATGTAAACAATCATAGAAGCGTCATGTAAACAATCATAGAAGCGTCATGTAAACAATCATAGAAGCGTCATGTAAACAATCATAGAAGCGTCATGTAAACAATCATAGAAGCGTCATGTAAAAAATCATAGAAACGTCATGTAAAAATCATAGAAGCGTCATGTAAAATCATAGAAGCGTCATGTAAAATCATAGAATCGTCCTGCAAAAACTCGTAGAAGCGTCATGTAAAAAATCATAAAAGCGTCATGTAAAAAATCATAGAAGTGTCATGTAAAAATCGTAGAAGCTTCATGTAATAATCATAGAAGCGTTATGTAAAAATGATAGAAGCGTCATATAAACAATCATAGAAGCGTCATGTAAACAGTCATAGAAGCGTCATGAAACAATCATAGAAGCGTCATGTAAAAATCATACAAGCGTCATATAAACAATCATAGAAGCGTCATGTAAACAATCATAGAAGCGTCATGAAACAATCATAGAAGTGTCATGTAAACAATCATAGAAGCGTCATGTAAACAATCATAGTAGCGTCATGTAAAAATCATAGTAGCGTCATGTAAAAAATCATAAAAGCGTCATGTAAAAATCATAGAAGCGTTATGTAAAAATGATAGAAGCGTCATATAAAAAATCATAGAAGCGTCATGTAAACAATCATAGAAGCGTCATGTAAAAATCATAGAAGCGTCATGTAAACAGTCATAGAAGCGTCATGAAACAATCATAGAAGCGTCATGTAAAAATCATAGAAGCGTCATGTAAATCATAGAATCGTCCTGCAAAAATCGTAGAAGCGTCATATAAAAATCATAGAAGCGTCATGTAAACAGTCATAGAAGCGTCATGAAACAATCATAGAAGCGTCATGTAAAAATCATAGAAGCGTCATGTAAACAATCATAGAATCGTCCTGCAAAAATCGTAGAAGCGTCATATAAAAATCATAGAAGCGTCATGTAAACAATCATAGAAGCGTCATGAAACAATCATAGAAGCGTCATGTAAAAATCATAGAAGCGTCATGTAAACAATCCTAGAAGCGTCATGTAAACAATCATAGAAGCGTCATGTAAAAATCATAGTAGCGTCATGTAAAAAATCATAAAAGCGTCATGTAAAAATCATAGAAGCGTTATGTAAAAATGATAGAAGCGTCATATAAAAAATCATAGAAGCGTCATGTAAACAATCATAGAAGCGTCATGTAAAAATCATAGAAGCGTCATGTAAACAGTCATAGAAGCGTCATGTAAAATATCATAGAAGCGTCATATAAAAATCATAGAAGCCTCCTTTAAAAACTAATGAAAGTGTCATTTAAAAAATTAAGAAGCATCATGGTAGAATAAAAGAAGCGTCATGTTAGACATGAAAGGTGTCATGTAAAAATTAAATGAAGCTATAGTGCTGGGCTAGGGAGAAAAACTGAGACGTCAAGGCTCACAGAGAATAACTGAGATTATGGGGGCGTTTCTGAGATGTCAAAGCAACAGTCAGAAGCTACTTCAAAGTTCATTTACTTTACTCAATTTTTTTATTACATTTTTTGTTGGCTCGCCACGGGGGGGGCGCTGATAGAAGAAGAGTCATGTAAAAAATAAAAGTAGCACTATGTATACATAAAAGAAAAGTCATGTCGAAGTTAAAAGATTCATTTGGGAATTGCTACGATGTCAAAGCGAGGGAATCGTTATAGTGCTGTGATTCTTAAAGAAGGAATCACTAAAATGTCAAGGCTTAGGGGAGAAGAATTGCTGAGATTCAAGGCTTTAGGTTGGGTTAAAGTTAGGTTTAGGTCAGGTGTGGGTTGAGGGTTATATTTTATCGGGTTTCAAGGTTAACGGGGGATTTTTCAGATTTCAAGGTTTATGGAGGCCATCGCTGACATGTCAAGGCTTACGGGGGGGGATAGCTGACATGTCAAGGCTCACGGGGGTATAAATGAGATTTCAAAGCTAAAGTCAGAAGCTACATGTAGTTTATTGAAAACTTTTTATTACATTATTTGATGCCTCCTCAGGGGAGGGATCGCTGATAAAAAAAGCGTAATGTAAAAAATAAAAGAAGCTTCATGTCGAAGTTAAGAGATTCATTTGGGAATCCATTGCATTGCTGAGATGTCAGGGGGGGAGTTGATATGTTAAAGCTTGTGGGGGGGATTACTGACATGTCAAGGCTTACAAGGTTTGACAGGAGATTTTTTAAGATTTCAAGGATACATGTAGCTTATTAAAAAAACGTGTATTGCATTTCTTTGGCTCCCCAACGGGGGGCGTAGATTGCTAGTCTATACTAATGATGATATCTACATGAAACTCTATAAAAATATTTTTGACAAAATTATCTTTCATTTAAAATATTGGTTTAGTATATTCTATTATTATATTTCATTTTATAAGTAAAAATAGCCTGTCATGTTACGACCATGCTTATATGGAATGAGCCAATAGGTAAACATTATATAAAACTTTAGGTATTTTGCCTTTGGCCTTCAAGGGGGTTTGCCAATTGTGATCCTATAGTATAGCACTATCTAACCATAACAAATATTTTCTGCTTCTAGTCTAAAAGTGAACTATATACTACTTTTTTAAATATTCCCTGTATATGATGTAACCGCCCTTGTCGCCTGTCCGCTCCGTAGAGAGACGAACGCATGACTAGAGGGGGCAATGACCGTAGGCTGCCTATGACCGGGCAATGACCTGACGGACCTCCAGCACCAGACTGTCCCGCCCACATGATTAGTAGCTTTGGTAGCGCTTCGTGACCAGAGGGCCAAGGACCCACATGGACCCCACCTGTAGCCAAGGTGCAATAGTTGGTCACTCGGTCATAGTATGACCGAGTGGCTGCCACCACTCTATGTGACCTGGCGCACCTGGATCTTTCTACCAGACCTCTCGAGGCTAGAGCCCCGCCTGGATTGGTTACCAGGGGATTTAGGCTAACAGGGGAGACGCATGCAGCCGAGTACAGGGACTCTGCTTGGGGCATGATCGGGAACTCTGGGCTCAATCCTGGAGGATTTCTCAGCAGGGGATCCTTTGTGGCTGTGAGCGAGGCTGACTTGCGACTTTGATTACTAAGAGTAGTATGAGGCGAACATGTACTGTCTACAGTTTAGATTGCTCAGGGCGAAGGGACGCGTTAGCATGGGGTTGCAACCTTCCTACTGCCATGCTGTGCCAAGACTCGCTAATCCCTCTACTGCACGCACACGCGGCCCCGCAGCACGCACTCACAGGCGGGCTTTGCACGGGGAGAGGCCATTAGCTTACCCAAACTTCCTTATGCTTTGCCACCCCGGGAGAAAGGCTTAGCAAGCCATGAGTGAAATGATGGTGAAAGATTGAATAATGATGAAGTTAGTTAATAGTTAATAATTAGGCCCTTAGGCAAATAAGCAGGCAATCAGGCGGCTTCACTATTGAGTAAAATACAGCAAAAGATACGGTATCACAATTGGCTCAGCTCTCTAATCAGACAATGGAAAATAGGCAAACCCCGGATAAGCAAAGGCAATTAGAGCACAAATTAGTAGCAGGAACTTACCGGCAGCTGCACAGAGAGAGAGAGAGGCGGAGTGACCGAGGGCGGCTGTAGGCTGCAGTCAGGCAGACGGTGAAGCGGCGATGCGCTGGAGCGACGAGGCGCTGATGTAGATCAGGCGATGCTGATGATGCTGGGCGGTATCAGACCGCTGGCCGATAGGCGAGCTCACTTGGGGAGCTAAGGATAACTTGGCGGTAACAGACCGCGGGCCGGCAGGGATTCGTCTTATAGACGAATGGGTCAGAACTCAATCTGACAGCAAGTCCAAAGAAGGACGAGGAGAGGAACAGAGATAAACTCAGTTGAGTATTCTCATGCCGAAATCGCTTCCTTTTATAGACCTCACAGCCGCCTCCTCAAGGTCGTTACCATGGCTCCCTCTCTCTGATTGGCTGCCGGCAGAATGACGTCAGAATGAGTCATGATGAGAAGCATGAGACCGGCATAGCAACATGAGAAATCGGGAAATTGCGCAATCCGGAGGTGGGGTGGGGGGATAATTGGCGCAGCGGGTGGTCGCGAAAGTGTTGCGCAAGCAAACATTGAGAACAATAGGGCTGGGGTCGAGAACAAAGGAATTGGAAATCGGGATAATTGGGGAAAACTGAGAACAATGGAAAAGTAAACATTGGAGAAAAGGTGATAATTAGGTGCGAAAACGAGAACAAAAGAAAGAGAAAATCGGAGAAAATGTGATAATTGGTGGGGTCGAGAGAACAAAAGAAGCAAAAACGAGAACAATAGAAGCGGAGGTGGGGTGGGTGTCACATGAGAAATTTGGGAAGGAGAACAATAGCGTGAGAAAAGGTTGCGCAAGAGAGGGGGATGAGTCATCGATGAGTCACCGAGGGGGAGAAGGGGTCACACGACTTGCGTCACCGTTTGGGAGTTTGAGAGGGGATGGGGAGACGGTGAGCACACAAAGTACTGTAAGTAGACACAGGGAAAGAGGGGACAGCGCAGGAAAAGAGTGCAGAGGGAGACAAAAAAAGGGAGGAGGTAGAGAAAGTACAGGAAGAATAGGGCGGGAACAGAAGAGATAGGGTAGAGGGGGAGGTACAGAAAGGGGTAGGGGCTCCGGAAAGGCAGGTGTGGCGGCAGGAGAGACGGGACCAAGGCAGCAGGAGGGGTGCAGCAGAGCGGGAGTCTCCAGGCCCGGTCGGAGACCTGGCCGAGTCTCGACAGCTCTGTGCAGAGGGTGCACGGGATAGGAGGCACTTTCAAAAAGTTCCCATGCCCTATCCCGCGACCAGAGCGTGGTTACATCACACCCCCACTGCCTTTTGTGACGGAACTGGTTCCGTCATCATCACTGCCCAACATGGAACCACACAGACGGGATCGGGATCTCAACCGAACGTGAAATCACAGAATTAACAAACCGCGAGCGGGAATGGAAAAAGGCGATAAAATAGAGGGGATAGCAATAAATTCACAAAACGAGATACATAGGTTGGAGTGCAATACAGAATTTCAAAAATTTCAACTGTTGCTGTGGCTAAAGTGGGAGGGGGGAAACACAGACAGCGCAATAGTAGGGAGAAAAATAGCGAATTGTCAACAATAAATTATCATAATTGGATAGAAGCGCAGCTGGGAAAGAGAGGAAACGGGGAAGGGTGAGGGAAGTGGGGAAAAAGAAGGGGGGAAGGGTTGCTAGCACACAGCCAAGGGCAGAGCCTCGGGGAGAATGACGATTACACAGGGGAAAAATACTAATGCAGCGCAGTAAATTAATAAGCTAATTTCGCCGGGAGTTCAACCGCACGGAGGCCTAGCGTCCTTGAAGGCTCGGACCCCGCTTCAGCCAGTCAGAGGGCTTCGGGGCGATCGGTTGTAGGCTGGGAGGCGCCGCGCCGTGCGCTGGCCACTGTATAAAAGGCGCCACTGATAACGGGAGCCGGCTGCCTGCAACCTACACGGAGTCGCAGTTTCCAACCAAGGCACTCAGCGCGATTTTCCAAACTATACAACTACTCGGTAAGTCCCATCACCAACCTGATTTCCTTTCGCCTATACGTTAAACGAAATCTACCCACTCGCCATGCCTTTCGTTTTAAACTGAGCCAATTGCAGTAATAATATATGGCCTTTCTTACGGTAAAAGTAGTGAGCAGCCAACACAGAGCCATTTTTAGGAATTTTTAGGATAATGACACAACAATGACTCGTATATTGGTTATTAAAGTTTAAAAATGAGTATTATGGAAGAACCGAATATTAATAGGATAATTTCACACACACACACACGACAAACACAAACCGCAAGGGGCGGAAAGGCGGGTCGGACCGGCCGGCGGACGTCGCTCAGCAGGCAGTCGGCATCCTTACTCGAAATGGGCCTCTTGATTTAGCTGGTACGGGCCATATGCCGCCACCTGAGCCATGGCACTTGCCCATGCTTCCACATAACGTTGGGCTGCCGCGGCCGTGAGCACCACTCGGTGCCATCGGCTAGGCAAGATGTCGTTGCGCAGCACGCCCCTCAACTGCGGCAGAGTCGGGATGCCCAGGGCTTGGCATTGGACGACGAAGGCCGCATTCCGTACTTGTTGCAGCCGTGTCAGAGTTGGTGCAGACAGGGGCGGCTGCGCGATTGCAAAATGCTGCAAAGTGCCACGGGGCACCTCGGCCAGGCCCGCGTAGCCGGGCTCAACGTCGCCCAGGGCCGCCAACACCCACCCACAGCGGCGATTGAACCGTTGCGAGAGAGTGGCGGCCCAGGCCACTGTGGCAAACGGCGCATAGAGGAGGGGCGCAGAGGCCGGCGCGGAGGCCGCAAGAATGCCGTCGTGGATGACGAGAGCCTCTTCTCATTCGGCGCCCTCGCTCAGGAAGCCCCAGAGCAGCCCTGGCAGGTCCGCAGGAAGCATGCCCCAGCGGCTGGCCAAGCTGGCCAGGCCAATCAATAGCCGGGCTCTCTGGGTTGGTGTCAGTTGTCTAGTCATCTGAGAGGAGGCTGCGCAGCTGATGATCACCTTCTTGTAGACCGGCCGATCGCAGGTGCTGAAGATTGCTGTGATGGGGGCACAGGACGGCGGCCGGGCTGTCAGGTGCGATGGTTCCTCATCCACAACCTTGCGGAGGAACTTGGCGGCCTGCCGGACTAGGTCGCCGAGGGCGTATTTGTAGGCGCTCTGGGCCGCTGCCTCGATGTACATTAACAGCGTATTGTCAACCAATCCCAGCAGGGCCACTTTTGACAGGATGAGCAGACAGGGCCGGTCCAGGTTGTCGCGGAGTTGGCGCTCTAGAGTCGCATGCCTGTCCTCGGCCTGGAGTGGGCCATGATAGGACTCAAGCCCGACCCAGTGCACCAGATCCCTAGCTGTCGCCGAAGGTTCGCCAGCCACCTGACCCCAATCGACTTCTTCTCTTTGCAGGGCGATGTCCACACTTCGGCGGCTGTTGGGCAGAACATCACGCAGGCGGCGGGCCGCCTCGCCGAATTCGGCCGCCATGTCCGAAATGTCCGCGGTGTCGCCCCCAGCATTGGCCGGGTCGATTGTCTCCGAAAGAATCCGAAAGAGGAATTAATCATTAATTTGACTGCCACCAGTTTGATGTACTATTATAAAAGAGAAAGGGGAACCTACCACCATCTTGGCGCATTACCAAAGAAAAGAAAAGGAGGATCAGCCACCATTTTGAGAGAGGTTGCTAGGGAAAACTGCCACCAATTGTACATTAACAGGGAAGAGAAAGAGGGAACCCGTCACCAATTAGAGTGGATTGCCCGGGGAAACTGCCACCATTTGCCCTTCTACCAGAGGAGAGGAAGACGAAAAACTGCCATCACTTAGAGGTGTATCATTAAAAGAAGGCGGGGAAGAAGGCTACCACTACTTGATCACCTAGAGCTCAAGGGAAGGAGAGGGAATGAAGAAAGGAAGAAACCCCCAGGAAGGCCACTACCACACGCCATAAAGTTAAAATCCCCATCTATCTACATCCTAATACCCGGCTAGTTCCCTACTTCTATTTCATCCCTTAAATTCTCATTTTCAGGATTCCGGCCGCTAGTAGCCGAGCCCATCCTTGAAGAGGAGTCCGACTACGAAGCGCCCGAAGACAGCCATTCAGAGCCGGACGCCCCCTCTGATTCTGGGCCGGCTGCGCCATCTGGTGACATAGGCGCCGCGGCTCCCGGGCCATGCGACCGCCGGGCCGCCAGCGAACCAGCGTCCGGGGCCGGTTGGCATCCGGTACCACCGCCGTTGTCAGCCCGAGCGCACGCTCCGCCGCCGGTCGCCGCGGTGACGCCCGTGGCTGCCGCTCCACAGCCCTTGCCAACCCCTGTGGTGGGGACCGACGGCTCCTGGCATTTGGTCGTGCTGTCGACGGCCCTAATAGCCGGTCTCACAATGCACTGGCTACTGCTCTTGGAGCTATTTCTGCGGCTTCCCAACTGCTGATGCTGGTGGTTCTTAATGCTTACTTACTAATTCTGAACTATCTGTCCCCATAACTTGACTTTAATTACTTACCTGACTTTACATTGACTAGACCACTGGCCTACTCTAAACTAATTGCTGCCCCATTTGCCTGATAAACTTAATTACATTGAATGCCCCCCCCCCCTATTGCCTCATCGAAACCAATTAAAAGTTTCCCAAAATCGGACTTTCACAAAGTGTGAACAAACACACGAAATCAGACCTAAAGGTGCTAATTTCCTACGGTCCCAGACTTCCATTGTTCCCAGAAAATCTTGAACAGCGGGGCAGGACCTCCTGTGGAGCAGACCCATAGAAATTTTACTAGTTTCCAAGTTAATATTTACTGATAGGGAATTAACGCATACTGTACGGGCCTAATTTTCGAGCTAAAATCTTAGATATTTAAACAATACCAACGAGCACGAGGTCACAACATAAATTCGAGTAATAGAGGGCATACGTAAATACGCGAAAAGCGGTCTCCAACGGGGCAATACGAGCAAAATTTCGACACGCGAATCGGGGGGGGATTAAGCAATCACTGGCTAGCTACCGATCTGTTACTCAGCGGGGGTCGAATGGGAGACTCACACCTAGCAAGTAAACCTTTTCTGTTCGATAGTCTATGATAGCATGCGTACTGGCTAGAAAAGCACTACCCAGGAGGGAAACTGCTGCTGAATTGCCAACGACCAGAAAGAGGATTCTCACCTCTTCTAGCCCAATAACTGCTGTGAGGGTGGCCTGGCCTAGCATCTCTAATTCATTGCCCGTGTAGGACACGGCCTTCACACATGGGGGCTCCAGGGCCTCCACACTCTGTCCGGTAATTTTAGTAAAGTCTTTGACTGTTAGCAAAGACAGCGCACTGCCCCCATCTACCAGGAGGCGGGTGGGAACATTCTCAATTGGCAACTCTACAACAATATCTCTCCCGCGTTGTCCTCTAGCTGGTCTTGGCTGATAGAAATCGGGTACCTTCTCAAATCTAAACTTCTTGCTGGGCGGACGTGGCAGGTTAAGCTGGGCCCTAGAGAGGGAACGGGGCTGAGTTCGGGCCGGGCCATTCAGCCCTCCCACGGGTTTCCCGAACCCGGGGGCTCTTCAGGCGTGGAAGGAGGAGGCATCAGAGCTTGCGCGCGCAGCTGGGCGAGCCTCTCCTGCCTCTCCCTGGTAGCCTCGTCTAACATATCTCTGCCCCACTTCTAAATCTTGCCTATGGCGATCAGGTGGCGCACGAAGCTGCAATTGCTGCTGCTGCACACCCGGCGCCGGCGGCGTGGGCGCCTCCTGAATTGCAAGCGGCGGGGGCTGGGGTTGGCGCCAGTTCCTACTGCTATTAGAGCCGCCCTGCCCCTGCCTCCAGTTCCTGTTGGGAGTGGCGGGGCGAGGGGGCCTCATCTGCTGGGGCAGCTGGGCAACAGACTCTGCTGTCGCCTTCATAGTTTCATTGAGCTGCACCAGCTGGTTGCGCAGATCCTTTTGCGTTTGCTCTAGCGCGCCCAACCTCTCTTGCATCTCTGATAGGCCGTCACCGTCCTCCTCCGTCTCGTCAGCTTCCTGGTTCACCATCCTGACCCACTTGCGAGGGGGCCTGGGTGGCTGCTGAGGTTGCAGACGGACTTCGGTGCGGGACTCAGACCTGGGCGGGCCACTACTGTCCCATTTCCCGGCTAAGTCTGCGGCTTCTAACAGGGCTTGCTGCTGTTCTAACACCTGCTCAATTGTCTGCCAGCGACGGCTCAACAGATCTTGTCTGACCTGGCGGGGGAGCTTAGCGTGTTCCAAGTAGGTGTACACGATTTCTTGTTCTCTCTGCTCACCCTGAATCTGAGGAAACATGGCCGTTATCTGAGATCTTATCATAGCAGCAAAAGCACTATGTGATTGGCCGGGTTTCTGGCTCAGATTCTTCAGCTTATTTCTCTTAGCCAGATCAGTGTTGGCCTCGCCCAACTGCTCTCCTAATCTAGATACGAACTGCTCAAAGGGCAATTGCCCGTCCAATCCTAAGGCTAAGTTCTGAAATTCACCTGGGAGGTGCGAGATGAGCACCTGCTTCCTAGCCTGATCTCCTACAGTTCTCTCCGCGTCCAGCTTGTAGATCATTCTCTCTACCCATTGCACAAAACAGTGTTCGCCGGGAGAGAACTTTTCTACGTAGATTTTCGGCCTCTGGGCGTCTTGGCCCATGTTTAGCTGGTTAAACGCATTGGCTATAGCGGCAACTAAGTCTCCTAGCTGCGGGACTGCCTGAGGAGGATTCTGGGCTGCGTCCGGGGAGCAGCGGCGGCTGCTGCGCCACCCTGATTGGGAGCGGGAGCTGCTACTCCTTCATCTGGTTCCTCAACTACTACTGCTTCTGGAGGCTGAGGGACCTGGTTACCAGCGGCTGCGGCCATTGCGGCTGCGGGGGCGGCAACTGCTGGGGTGTCAGCGGCCGAGGGTGGTTGACCAGGGGCGTCTGCGCACACAGCTTCTACGACCCTATCTCCACGCGCCCGTGACATGTGAATGCCGGATAGCTGGGGGAGTACCCACTACCGGGAAGGAAAAGAAAAGAAAACCGGGGCAACTACAGGTAAAGACCGAAAAGTTGACCGAAACACACAAACACACTCACACACACAAACACAGACAAAACCACACACTTGCGGCGTCGAAGAAAACAAATTGAAAAACGGGTGGCTCCACATAATTCCATTTAGGCAGTCCTAACGGCTTCACTCGGCAAAGCACACTGACTCAAACTGCGGCTACCACTACCAGTTGTCTATGGCACATCCTGACAGGGAAAAATTGGCTATTCAGAGAGACTTGACCTTCATTTTGCGGCCATGCTAGGGAACCCAAATGCCGACCGTAAACGGACTTACGGCACCTGTACAAATTCTCCCTAGGGTTGCGCGCCGGACCCCATTTCCTTAAGAAAGCTACTACGAAGAAGCGTTGGCGCCTGGACCCAAAACCCAAGTGGCGGGAGCAATCCCCATGGAGGTCCTCCCACTTTACTGCCCTTGCACAGCCGGAAAACCGTCGGAGTCCAGTGGGGCTTCCACCTCAGGACTACCAATCTTGTACACGCAGCTTCACAAAAGGCGGGAATCCAGCTCCCCTACGTCTAGCAGAATCCACAAAAACCAAGACCTCCCCTTCTGTTCAGAGCGAAGGCGCGCAGCGGGAGTCCAGACTAAACTGTCCCCGAAGTTTTCAGGTTAGGCGGATTACAAGCCTGAAACTCTCGCCCGCTTTCCTAGGATAAACAGACCTAAGTGAGTATCTTCCTGAAATGCTTGCCCCTCCGATACTCCACCTTTGCTGCAGCTCGAAATAGCATACTTGGGACCTTTATCTGATGGCGGAGAAAGTCCTACAGTTGTCAGCCTCTCCACTTTACTGTACTTGAACGCCCGGTTCTACCAGGAGACAGGTACCTCCATCTAGGTTATTCCAAGTTGCCAGAGACGTCAACCCGTCTTATTGACCTTGCGGGGCACTGGGGTGGCACTCTATGTACCGGGGCTTTACATTAGGGGACTGCATGCAACCCTGCGTCTAAGCGCTTAGTGGGCTGCAGTGGCCAGAGGGGAAAAGAGTTGCGCAATAGCGCCTTCCTGGGCCAGGCTGACAAGTCGGGCAGGAGCGCCGTTCTACCGGGTCGGCTGATTGGCACACCCACCTCCCCTATCAGACTGACAGCAGGGGGAGGAATTACTAAAGGAGGAGAATGCAGCAGGAAACATTACGAGATCACTGGGGCCACCAGACTTCCAGTACACCATTCCAATACTCACTGAACTCCACTATCAATAGGATACTATGGGATCTACTATTTCCAGCCACTGCACCAGCCCAAATGCAACCAAAGCAGTTACTACCGGGTCTGCAATACAGTGGGGAGAGTCAGCAGACACGTTGGGATCGAATCCCAGCCATGAAGGCACCAGGGGTTACCGCAGAATTCAGGTCCGGGCTGATCGCAGGTATTCCATAGGAGGTGACACTTTTTTTAGCCCGAGATTTTTGAGTCACACTGATACCCTACAGAGATACAATCACACCGCTATTCCCATTCCTGCGAGACTTTGGTATCCCCCAATGTTTCCAAGGCCATGACTACTGCTTCCCTTACTATGCATATATAGCGAGTTCCCATAGCCCTTGATAGCTGTTCATTCTAATGGACAAACAAAACACGCTCCGGTCTCTACGCATTTCTAGGATTAACTGAGCGATCAGGGAGAGCGACTGTTACACTCCCCCGAGTAAAAGAAAGAGGTAGGACAAAGGAAAGAAATGCTTCGCTTCCAGCTTCCCTGTGCTTGCGTGATGAGGCTTCCGTACCTGGCTGGCTGTCCACCTCAACACTCACACAGTTCTGCTGTAGGCTAGGCGAGAAAGAAAGGGAGGGGAAATAAAGCATATTACCATGAAATAGAAAGTGAGTCCGGAAAATTCACTTCGCAGTTCTTCACACACTCCGTTACCAGGTAGCTATTCTGATTGTAATCAAATCCGCTCGTCTACCACTTCACACTTTCTAGCGCTGAAACTGATCGGCTAAATTAATTTTAAATTGAATCAGGGCTTTGGCGAATGATGAATTTGGAAATTTCGAATGAATTGACGAATTCGCAGCCCGAAAATTTGAAAAAGTTACATTAATATTTTTGGATTTTGTTGCCTCACGCCATGGGAAGAAGAAGAATCGATTGGCGATTTTACGATTGGTAGATTTAGACATGGCACTCTTTGCGCTTCGGCCACCATTCTGAGGGATGCCACAGGTGCGCTTGTCACATCTAAACCACCAGTCCGAAACTCAGCGCTGTTTGCACCAGATCCCACCG
>NIVC01004566.1:0-41812 GCA_002269645.1 Macrostomum lignano
TCTATATTGGATTGTCGCATTATTTGAAAACATATTTTACTCACTATGGCTTGCAAAACTGCAATAGTTTAGCAATATTAAACTTTGCTTTTGGATCAGGAGTATTATCATGGGGCGGATCAGGAGTGATTCTTGTGGGGTGGATCAGGAGTGACTCTCATGGGGTGGATCAGGAGTGATTGTCATGGCGGATCAAGAGTGATTCTTGTGGGGCGGATCAGGAGTGATTCTTGTAGGCTGATCAGGATGATTCTTGTGGGGCGGATCAGGAGTGATTCTTGTGGGGCGGATCAGGAGTGATTCTAGTGGGGGCGGATCAGGAGTGATTCTTTGGGGCGGATCAGGAGTGATTCTTGTGGGGCGGATCAGGAGTTATTCTAGTGGGGCGGATCAGGAGTGATTCTTGTGGGGCGGATCAGGAGTGATTCTAGTGGGGCGGATCAGGAGTTATTCTAGTGGGGCGGATCAGGAGTGATTCTTGTGGGGCGGATCAGGAGTGATTCTAGTGGGGCGGATCAGGAGTTATTCTAGTGGGGCGGATCAGGAGTGATTCTTGTGGGGCGGATCAGGAGTGATTCTAGTGGGGCGGATCAGGAGTTATTCTAGTGGGGCGGATCAGGAGTGATTCTTGTGGGCGGATCAGGAGTGATTCTTGTGGGGCGGATCAGGAGTGATTCTTGTGGGTGGATCAGGAGTGACTCTCATGTGGTGGATCAGGAGTGATTCTCATGTGGTGGATCAGGAGTGATTCTCATGGGGTGGATCAGGAGTGATTGTCATGGGGCGGATCAAGAGTGATTCTTGTGGGGCGGATCAGGAGTGATTTTTGTAGGGCTGATCAGGAGTGATTCTCATGTGGTGGATCAGGAGTGATTCTCATGGGGTGGATCAGGAGTGATTGTCATGGGCGGATCAGGAGTGATTCTTGTAGGGCTGATCAGGAGTGATTCTTGTGGGCGGATCAGGAGTGATTCTTGTGGGGCGGATCAGGAGTGATTCTAGTGGGCGGATCAGGAGTTATTCTAGTGGGGCGGATCAGGAGTGATTCTTGTGGGGCGGATCAGGAGTGATTCTAGTGGGGCGGATCAGGAGTTATTCTAGTGGGGCGGATCAGAGTGATTATCATGGGGCAGATCAGGAGTGATTCTCATGGGCGGATCAGGAGTGATTCTTGTAGGGCGGATCAGGAGTGATTCTTGTAGGGCGGATCAGGAGTGATTCTTGTGGGGCGGATCAGGAGTGATTCTTGTAGGGCGGATCAGGAGTGACTCTCATGGGGCAGATCAGGAGTGATTCTCATGGGCGGATCAGGAGTGATTCTTGTAGGGCGGATCAGGAGTGATTCTTGTGGGCGGATCAGGAGTGACTTTCATATGGTGGATCAGGATCAGTGACTTTTATATGGTGGATCAGGAGTGATTGTCATGGACGGGGGCAGATCAGGTGTGATTCTTGTGGGGCGGATCAGGAGTGACTCTAAGGGGGCGAATGTAAAAGCAACTGGCTCCTGCATTCACTTATTTTCGATTTAAATTGTATGCAGGAGAATATCCATAGATTCACTTGCAACAAGTCAGCTACTGAGATTTATAATTACAAAAGCACTTAACACTCGTAGACAGGGTGAAAGCCAAAGCTCAAGGCAAATTGAAACATGAAACTTTGCCCAGAGAGGAAATCCGGCTAGATCGAAGGTTTAAACTTGACTCCAACCTGAGCCAGGTGCGCAAGCCCAGTCCCAGGACCAGCTACAGGCATTCTACACCGTGTATAGCTGTGTATAAGACAAGCAATATCTGAGCTATTAAAGTCTTGGCCACCTGCTCTCATCAGACAGTTGAATGTCTCGCGAGTATCGCGGGTTGCCACTCCGGCTCAGACAGCAGACAATACAAGCTATTAATGTGATCGCAATGAGTAGAGGAAGTCAAAGACCAAGTTAAAGCGCTTAAAGTCGATCGGGCGGAAAATCCTCTTCTCCGAAATCAGATATCGGACGGACAGACAGGCGGAGGATGAAAACAATGGCATTGCCGGGCCGTTCAGAAATGTTTTTTTCGCGGCAAGAACAGAAACCGAAGGAATCCATTTATAGTCGCCTTGGCACTTAGACAGCGAGACCAGATGTCACTGCGGACTTCCGATAAAAAAGGAGGCATTGGCAGATACCGTCTCATGACCGACTGACTGCTTTAACGGGGCACCTTTTTTCGATTGAAGCATTGATAAAAACTTTATTTTCAATCTGGTAGTTAAAAGCCAGTAGCCAGTGGCCAGAATTCTCGCGAATCGACCGTATAACGAGAGATGACATGAAGAGATGACCGCCTTAAAAATATGATCGAGCTGTGGTGACCGACTCAAATCTAGTGATGATGACCGACTCAAATGAGCATCCAGTGCTGATGACCGACTCAAATGAGCGTCCAGTGCTGATTACCGACTCAAATGAGCATCCAGTGCTGATGACCGACTCAAATGAGCGTCCAGTGATGATGACCGACTCAAATGAGCGTCCAGTGCTGATGACCGACTCAAATGAGCGTCCAGTGATGATGACCGACTCAAATGAGCGTCCAGTGCTGATGACCGACTCAAATGAGCATCCAGTGCTGATGGCCGACTCAAATGAGCGTCCAGTGCTGATGACCGACTCAAATGAGCATCCAGTGCTGATGACCGACTCAAATGAGCATCCAGTGCTGATGACCGACTCAAATGAGCATCCAGTGCTGATGACCGACTCAAATGAGCATCCAGTGAAGATGACTGACTCAAATGAGCATCCAGTGCTGATGACCGACTCAAATGAGCATCCAGTGAAGATGACAGACTCAAATGAGCATCCAGTGAAGATGACAGACTCAAATGGGCATCCAGTGATGATGACCGACTTAAGTGACCATGACGGACTCAAAATGACCAGCGACCAGTGCTACTGTGCTAGTGATGACAAAGTCAAATATTTTTGGTGATATAAATAAATAAAAGCACAAGACAACAACCGTTATTTTGCTAGTATCTGATTACACTGATTTGCAAGACAATTAAATATCTTAAAGAATAAGCTTAATCTGGTCTTTAAGTTGTTATTTAGACACTGGGGCTGACGAGACAGGGGTACTCGAAGAACAGTCTTCAATAACAACATTTATAAATGGCAAGTCCTATTAAATAAATAGACAAGCAAATTATTGCAGCTTCACATATAAGAAAGGTTGATTTTATCCAGACCCCGTCATCAATATTTCTAGCGCCCCCAGCATTGGGACAACACCAACAAATGTAACAAAACTAAAAACACGGTCACGACACGTCTGTAGTTAATTTATTAAGAAAATACGCGCAAACTTTTTTATAATCATCAAAATTTACATTCATATTAGACTACTCAAAACAAAACAGTTAGTAGCGAGGGAGGGACCTGCCAATTGGAAATATATACGCTCGGAAAAAACTCTGCGCTTATCAACTTTTTAAGCACACTTTGTTGCGAAAATTGTAGCATAGATTAATAAATAATAGAAGAAAAAAATTAATAAGGACAAGCGAACAGACACCAATTAAAATTTTATTGTCAAAAAAGCGATTATGCAATTTTTGAATGCATTAATCCAATCCAATACATTTCTGACGAGGAACAAAACGAATAAAAGGGCTAATCAACAAATAAAACTTAGAACAGTTATATCATAGCTTGCATGCGAAATACAACTGGATAGAGCTGTGAAGATCGAATCGAATACCGAACAGGCAGTTCTGATGTAGCATTTAAATTTGCCAGAATTTTAACACGGTCAAATTTTGCTATAATTTGTCTGAACAATCATATCAATGAATATTAATGAATTTTTGTAAATTACTAACTGGAATCAGTGCATACTGTTTTGCGTAATTAATGAGCAAGCAATTATTAAGGTGTTATAAAATTATCCACTGCCGAGAAAATACCAAGTAGCGTATTACGAGGAACTATTCAATTTTCCTTTACCTTGAATAGTTTAGCAATTCATTGTATCCACTTTATAGTTTAATATAATTGACTACACCTGCTCTAACGGCCAGATGTGCAACCGACAGCTCAGCCGCATGCTGCGTACGGCTGTTCAGTCCAAGGACTGGGGGGGGGTCACCACACACCCTCAATTACCCCAGCTAATGCTGGCACCCATTTTACAGCTGGGTGAACTGAAGCAATGCAGAGTTAAGTGTCTTTGCTCAAGGACACAAATCGTTCCGATTAGGATTGGGAGTCGAACCCCGACCTTCAAGTCGTGAGTCGTGGGAGTAACCACTAGGCTAAAACCCTTTAATATTAAAATAGATTAGCAATTCGTTTTATTCCCTTTACTACGGGACTGTAGCCTAGTCCCCCCTGCCCCCAGTCCCCGGACCGAACAGCCGTACGCAGCCTTCAGATGCGCCGCGCAATAGCTGCGGCTGAGCTGTCGGTTGCACATCTGCCACTTGGGCAGGTGTAATCAATTATTGTTATTATTAATATTATTATTACTACTATTATGTAATATTGAATATATTAGCAATCCATTCTAATAGCCAACAAAATTAAAACAAAAAAGAATCCGGATTTCAAGTTAAGCCTACCAAAGCACAGTACCGATAGCAGCAAAATTATTTTTAGTCCAGAAAAAACGGAAAAATTTTGCAAGATCGATATTTCAATCATTAGTTTAGTTTGGCGCCTATTGCAATACAGAGGAGTCAAGCCGATGGGGTGTTGGGTAGCCTAGGACAAGCTCTTAATAACCCGACTAGTGCAGCTGAGCCGCGCTTGCTAAAAAGTTACAAACGAGTGCTTATGGGCCTATTGCCTGACTGTATTGGCTAGCTAGTTCCAAAAGTCGCCAGCAGCAAAAGCAGACTGCTGTTGAGCAGCGTATTGCTGCGGCTGCTGCTGCTGTTGCGGAAAGCCAGCAGAATTGGCGGCACCTTTGAAGTTTAATCCGGCCATCTGGCTCTGTATCTGTGGGAATTGCCGCAAACGGTTAATATTACTAATACTATTAAAATTATTATTATTATACATTATTAGCTAAAGTTACTGAATTATTGTGGACATGGCGGGCCGCTGACAGAGCAAGTAAAAGGGCAAAGAAAGTTCAAATGAGCTTTGAAAATTTCATTGTTGAAAAAAGCAGTTGCAATGGCAGACACCCAAGCCGTGGAATGGGGCATTCGAAGTTAAAACCCAAATTTGAAGTCTCAAGGCCACAGAGAACTTCATTTATAGTATATACCATAGAAATGGATCTTATACTTAAGTATTGCGATTAAATATATTTTTTCGTCTATGTCCATAGACTACTGACGATTAGTTTTCAGTAGTGCAAGCGAACATTTTTTGTCCCCGAGTCATTATTGGGTGTCATTTTCTATGCATTGTCTGAATGGGGAGTGGCCTATCTAGTGTATATAAGATCTATAATCTATCCTACAATAAAGTGCTAAAAATTAGTATAGAGGAAACCAAATAAAAAATATTAAGCAACACTTACTTGTAGCAAATAAGCAGACTGATTATTGACATAGCCTGGTGGCTGAAATCCATAGTGCTGCTGCTGCTGCTGCTGTTGCTGAGAAGACGGTGTCGGCACGCCGCCAAATTGCGGCGGACCAAACTGCCCACCTGTTGAGTAGAGAGCGCCAGCAGTTTGACTGTACAGAGCCGAGAACTGCTGCTGCTGCTGCTGTTGAGGTTGATGTTGCTGCTGCAGAAATGGATATTGTTGCTGCTGCGAAAATGAATATTGCTGTTGCTGCTCCGGCATAGGCTGGTAGCCAGTTGAATTGGCTACAGAAGCTAGTTGAGGAGTACTCATCGAGTATTGCATCCCGCCAAAGTGTTGCTGCTGCTGATTGTGAGCTAGAAATCCGCCGCCTCCACTAGAAGCAGCAGCAGCAGCAGCGGTATTCTGCTGACCATACAAAGCCATGATAGAATCTTTCATAGATTTCTTTGGAGCAGCGGCGGTGTTCGCAGAATTAGAAGAATCGCTGGCAAACAGGTCGGCAGCAGTGGCGGTCGTGGCGCTGCCCTCGCTTAAGAATGCCAAATCGTTGGCGTGCGAGCTGGCGACTCCGCCACCGCCACCGCCGCCGCCGCCGCTAGAGAAGTCGCCAAATCCGTCATCGGCCAGACCGCCAAGCAGATCTGGCGGCGGCTGCTGCGGCACTGCTGAAGGAGGTGCCGGCTGCTGTGGCTGCTGCGGGGGCGGTTGCTCAGGCTTTGATTGAGACGCAGCCTGCGGCGGAGGCTTCACTGCCGCGGTGGTGTTGCCAGCAGAGCGCCTGGCTGGCGCGGGCGCGGGCGCCGGCAGCTTCGGCGACACGCCGTCAGCGGCGGCAGAGTTAGCAGCGGCGGCAGCTCGTCGCTGAGCAGTGTTGGTCTTGAGCAGATCGTACACAGCAGCTGGATCGGGTTTAGGCAGCACCCAGTCCCTGGCTAAGTAGCGCTTCTCCTCATACTTAGCCTTGATGAACTGCTCAAGCGTGGCGTCCGTCTGCGGCCGACGGAATCCATCCGGCACGTTGGCCTCGTAGGCGGCTCTGGCTAGCGAGTTACCAATAGCGGCCACCCCAGCCACCTGTTCGGCTGTCCAGGAGTCCAAGTTGACAGATTTCACTCGCGAGATGTGCACGCCCAGCTTCCTGTGGATGCCGGCGCATCTGATGCAGAGGAATACGCCAATGTTCCAGCTGGCCCAGCGGGGACTTTTAGCATCGCAGTCAGCGCAGTACTTATTGTCCTCGTCTCTTAGCAGCATGCCCAGCACGTCCTGGAGTAGGTCCTTCTCGCTCTTTGCAGCTGCCAGCTTGCCAGAGCGGTGTCCAGTGCTGGATGACATAGCAAGGTCAGTAGGATTGTCTGCTTCAGCTATTAATGGGGTGACGCTACTCTAGGGGCTGGACTGCAGGTTCTAAAATAGAAAATTGGTATAGTCCATTTAACAATAAACGACTATAATAAGATAAATATTCTCTATTTAATTCTAGAGAATATTTATTATATTAAATAGCTTTCTAGGCTATAAGCAAAGTTGTTCATAAAAAAGGGATAACATTGGCCATAGACAAAATGATAAATACCTTTTTCTACTTTGGTTAAAAGAATTATAAAGGGAGCTAAGAAAATTTATTACTTCTATCAACCTTACTATCCTTCTTTGCTAAATATTATTTGTAACCTATCAAAACATTAGAATATACAAGTAAAAATTTATTATTTCTATATTAATTAATTTAAAAAAAATATTACTAGGCCTATATTATCTTACACTTGATGCATTTCAATCAACTCAGATTATTATCAAGCAGGTGCAGATCCAGGAATTTCTTGAGGGAGAGGCAACTTTTTTCATACTGCCCCGAGTAGGAACCTACCCCAAGGCCTAAGCCCTTTCTTTATTTAGAAGGGGGCCAAAGGCCAAAAGCAGAATTTTTTTTGAGGCAGCTGAGGGGGGGGGGCCATGGCCCCCTTGCCCCCCTCCCAGGATCTGCCACTGTTATCAAGCAATATAAACTTAAAGTCGCTTTTATTAGAAACACAGGTTATAAACAACGTGGATTATGTAAAAAGTGAATTAAAAAATTTGTAGGCCCCCTACTCAAAGTTTTTAAGTATATTAGATCAAGATAAATTGAGCAAACAAGTGTTAGCAAAGTAAACAAAGTAAACAAAACAGAGTGCAAAAAGTATATGTGCACTTCTTTTCTAAAAGACTCAGAGTAAATGGCCTACACCACCATGCACCAGCTAAGTATTTTATATTCAAATCAATATAGGCCTATTCAATTCAAATATAAATTATAAGCCCCCTACCAATGACAAAGTTATCAAATCAAACTAAATATAGTAACTAACAATAGTATTAGGCCTAATGTATAATGTTGTATGTTGTATTTATTAATTTTTAAATATAACTAGGGCATGAGATATTTAGACAATCTATTTGTCTTGTCTTAGTCTGGGTTTTATGCCTACTAATTTGCTTTGTTAATGCTCATTGTGCTGGCACAGTGATAGTAACAAAAGAAATAATTTTGTATTAATTAACAACTCTTCAAAAGAGCACAAATAAAGGCTCTCCTGATCCTAGAGCAAGCAAAAGTCAACTAAAAATGTAAGAATAACTTAATAAGATATGTCGTCATAACTGACTAAAGTCCCTAGGCCGCCTAGCTCTAGGGCCTCGGCTTAAATAGTGATGACACTAAATCTGCAAAACAAAAATCATTAGATTTTTTATTTTTTTCACGTTTGAGTCACCAGTCACACAATCATTATTAATATTGGTAAATGAGAAATGTGATATATTTTTGTGATGATTTCGTGATACTCTCATTTCTATAGATTTCAAGGACTACTTAAGTCATCCTTGATAAATAAATTTCTTTCGGGCTGCTTTACACTTTTTTAAACAAAACATGTTAAACGAATTGCAAAATTAGACTTAAAAGTAAATTCAGCTATTCCTTACGCTTATTTATCACTTTTAAATTTAAAAAGCTTCACTACCTTTGATAAAACATTGTTTACAGAAAGTATCAATGTTGCTTTTAATTTATTATTGATTTTATAATAATTCCAGTGACTATTCAATATTCGAGATTTTGTTGTGATCTGTTTGATCAAAAACACATAGTACATGCATGAGTGTTAAGACAGCGAAAGGTGCTTTTTTGTAGTAAATCAGCTGCAATAATAGCAATGAAGCTTACGTTAGCTAAATCTTGTTTGCATGGATTCCTGCCTCCTGCGCAGCGCACTATACGGCACTAGCATTATATATTTCAATGTTATAAATAATTTTCACCAAACAATTAGTTAATTATTTTTGAGCTTTAGAATAAATCATGTATCTTATTTCAAATTCTTATCTTAATGGATATTAGAGGTAGGTAGAAAGCTTAGAATTTTAGCAAAATTTTCTTTTTAGTCACACAGTTATGTAGTCAAGTTAAGCAGTGTGCTTATGTGCCTTTAGTTTGTTAATTTGTCAGTAGCTAGATGCACGTTTTAAGGACCGTTTCTTTCTATACAGTCACAGAAATAGAAAAATGAGTATTAAATGAATAAATCGCTTTACTTTTTGATTTATCATATTGGCCTACCTATCATAAACCACTTGCTTTATGAATTTTAAATGATGCCTTTCTGGTATATCTAAATTGTTAAATGTTCTAAACACATAAAATATACTTCTCCACGAAATTAATTTTGAACCTAATTTTAACTTCAATATCATGGCCCAGTTGTTCCATTTTTTCTCTAGACTTTCTCTACTTTTCTACAACTTATAAACAAAGTTTACTTAAGAGTAAAAATAAGTTGTGCTTGTTTAATAACTCTTGATAAATATTTCCCTATTTTCTATATCTTTTTGAAGTCGAAGACCTACTTTATCAATAATTGTTTTCAATAATAAATAAACATTCTAGTTTTTTACTGTAAGTAATCCAAACATTTTTTCTTTCCAGTCGCCATAGTTTCAAGGCTTCAACAACCAAAATTATCATTCAAGGCTTGGCAATGTCTGGTGAAAACAAAGACAATGGTGACCCCTACTACTGCTCGGAGCAGATTCAGATCCCGCCCCCATTGCCAGACATCCTGAAGCAATTCACCAAATCTGCAATCCGCACCCAGCCGCCAGATGTGCTGGCTTGGGCAGCCGCTTACTTCCGTGCCATGGCCGACGGTGAAACTCCGCCAGTGAAGGAGCGCCTTGAGATGGCAACCGCAACGCAGAAGACGGACACCGGTCTCACTCCCGGTCTGCTCCGAGTGCTCAACAAGCAGCTGGGCCCAAAGAAGCAAGTTGAAGTAAGCGACATCACAGAAAAATGGAAGGCGCTAAATCTGCCGGAAGAGCGTCTGCAGGAACTGTTCCAGGTGAATACTGAATGCCATTCAGGGTGCAATCAGCGTATTTTTGTGATATTCGTTTTAGATAGCGAATCCTTTATTAAAATACAGTATGCATACATTGTACCACCAGGAATGTGCTCTTAGCGGCTCGATAGTTCTAGCACAGTCCGCTCCGTTCAGCGGGTCAAAAATATTTTTATGACAGGCTGTTTTTTAGAGGAACTTGGCTCACCTAGCACCTGACTTGGTTACCCTAGCACCTGACAATTGGCTCACCTAGCACCTGACTTGGTTACCCTAGCACCTGACAATTGGCTCCCCTAGCACCTGACTTGGTTACCCTAGCACCTGACTTGGCTCCCCTAGCACCTGACTTGGTTACCCCAGCACCTGACTTGGCTCCCCTAGCACCTGACTTGGTTACCCCAGCACCTGACTTGGCTCCCCTAGCACCTGACTTGGTTACCCTAGCACCTGACAATTGGCTCCCCTAGCACCTGACTTGGTTACCCCAGCACCTGACTTGGCTCCCCTAGCACCTGACTTGGTTACCCCAGCACCTGACTTGGTTACCCCAGCACCTGACTTGGCTCCCCTAGCACCTGACTTGGTTACCCTAGCACCTGACAATTGGCTCCCCTAGCACCTGACAATTGGCTCCCCTAGCACCTGACAATTGGCTTCCCTAGCACCTGACAATTGGCTCCCCTAGCTCCTGACAATTGGCTCCCCTAGCTCCTGACGATTGGCTCCCCTAGCACCTGACAATTGGCTCCCCTAGCTCCTGACAATTGGCTCCCCTAGCTCCTGACAATTGGCTCCCCTAGCACCTGACAATTGGCTCCCCTAGCACCTGACAATTGGCTCCCCTAGCACCTGACAATTGGCTCCCCTAGCTCCTGACAATTGGCTCCCCTAGCACCTGACAATTGGCTCCCCTAGCACCTGACAATTGGCTCCCCTAGCTCCTGACGATTGGCTCCCCTAGCTCCTGACAATTGGCTCCCCTAGCTCCTGACAATTGGCTCCCCTAGCTCCTGACGATTGGCTCCCCTAGCTCCTGACAATTGGCTCCCCTAGCACCTGACAATTGGCTCCCCTAGCACCCGGCGCCCCTAACAACTAAATCAATTTGCACCTTTTTGCACTGAGTTTGCGCCTTTGCAACTGAATTGACTCCCTTACAACTAACTTGGCGGCCTCTAGCAATTGAATCATTTGTCGCCCTAGCAACTGAAATTGCGCCCTAGAAACTGAATTGTCGCCCTTGCAACTGAATTGAAGCCCTTAAAACCTAACTTGGCGCCCCTGGAACCCAAAACGACCCTGCTGTATACCCTGTAACCAGTAGCAACACAACACCAAAACAAAATAACGCAAAGACTGGCGAACTCCTAACTACCCAGATCGGCGACTTCACTGGCAAAGTGGAATGGCTGAAATTCTTCGCCGTCGCTTGCGCCTCCCTGTGCAGCGACCTGACCGGCACCATGAAGCTCATCTGCGAGCAGCTCACCGCCGATCCTGAGGGCGGCCCGGCTCGAGTTAATTTCGACACTTGGAAGCGATTGTACACCTACCTGTACCAGCTGAACTCAGAGGCCGATCCGCAAGTGATGGAGGCGGCTCTCGGCTACCTGGCCTCGGATGTCGAGCGTCAGAAAGGCGTCATCCAGCCCAGGAACTTCCTGCACCAGGACTGCCCGCCGTTGCAGTGATATTCAACTAATACTACTGATAGCATAACCTACTGTCTACGAGTGTTTTGTCTATTAATTTGAAATCATATTTTTCTTGTCGTTTTTTTAAGGCTTACTACTCGTACTAATAGTAAGTAGATCGCGTTGAGTTATTAAATCTATGAAGGCTATTTTTCACCGCAAAATGCACCAGAAAGATGCGTACGAAGTAATTGGACAGACAGATTTTCAGAAGCACGAGAACTCACTAGTTTCATTTGAAGGTCAAGGTTTCGATTTTCTAGCAAACAGGAAATTTAGCCTTAAAATAGCCACATCTGTAGTTTGTACCTTAAAATAAGCCTAATTAGATTTCCGAGATTTATAACAAAAAACGGCAGTGATTTTTACTACTTGTAAATTATGATTATTTTTTAATCCATGATATAACTGATAAAGGTATTTTAAACCTTTAATATTTGATCTGTTTGTGCACTGTTTGAATTTTTATTGAAATTTTCAATATTTCCTTTGCTGTGATCAATACGAGCGTATCTGGCCCAAGTTTCGTAGCAGTCTAACGCAAAAATGTGTTTTTTTTAATTGTTGTTTTTCAATCAAATTCTAGATTAGTTCTCGATAACAAAGTGAAAGACAGTTTTTTCAGGTGTTAACACTCCCCTAAACCCTGGCTAGGTTTAGAGAAGCTTATATCCACGCAAGACTTACAACTTTTTTCAAAATAATATCTACTTATTAACTCAACGAGCCACACCGAGTTTAATAAACATGATATATGTACCCCGTTTGTTTAAATACATGATTTACACATTTAGAAAACTTTGTTTTTTTTGTTTGCAACAAGTCAGCAACATATAATGATGATAACATGATTAATAAGCCACAAAGTTATGCTGGCTGTTTTGCTTTTAGAAAATCATTTTTCCTCTAAAATAAAAAAGAGACCAAGGCCTTGATCAAAGGCCAGAGTAAAAACTTTCTTAGATTTTAACAGATTAATAAAACACAGCTTTTGCATTTTTTGGAAGGCAAATATTTTTTTTATTAAGCAAATTATCTGTTACAATTTGAATTAATTAATTAATAAGATACAAAATTCACAAGGAGCATGTAGTTTTGAGTAACACACTTACACTTTATCCGGATGCCTCAAACGAAACTGATATCATAGAAAATGCTTTGTAACACGCGCGCAATATTTTAGCTTGAACTATTTTATTTAACCACGATCTGGATAAGGTTTTGAATGAGTTCAAGTGCTGAGTATGCAGTATAAGTTATCAGTGAGGGAGATGGGAGGGCAGGGAGATGGGAGGACAGGGAGATGGGAGGATAGGGAGATGGGGAGGACAGGGAGATGGGAGGACAGGGAGATGGGAGGACAGGGAGATGGGAGGACAGGGAGATGGGAGGACAGGGAGATGGGAGGACAGGGAGATGGGAGGACAGGGAGATGGGAGGACAGGGAGATGGGAGGACAGGGAAAAGGGAGGACAGGGAGATGGGAGGGCAGGGAGATGGGAGGACAGGGAGATAGGAGGACAGGGAGATGATGGGAGGACAGGGAGATGGGAGGACAGGGAGATGGGAGGACAGGGAGATGGGAGGACAGGGAGATGGGAGGACAGGGAGATGGGAGGACAGGGAGATGGGAGGACAGGGAGATGGGAGGAAGCAGCAGGGAGATGGGAGGACAGGGAGATGGGAGGACAGGGAGATGGGAGGACAGGGAGATGGGAGGGCAGGGAGATGGGAGGACAGGGATATGGGAGGACAGGGAGATGGGAGGACAGGGAGATGGGAGGACAGGGAGATGGGAGGACAGGGAGATGGGAGGACAGGGAGATGGGAGGACAGGGAGATGGGGATAGCAGAAAAGGATAAGTAATTTGGCCAATCAGGATAAGCGTGAAGCTAGCCAGATTATTCAATAAAGAAAAGAATGGAGTTGAAGATCACTGCCGCATGGTGGCCCTATTCATAACATCGTCAAGGGACACTGGGTGCCATTGGCCCTCAGTCAGCCAGTAAATTACGCCGCGTTCAACGCAAATTTGTAGCCGACCAAAATTGAACACCTGCTTGCCGTGATGCCGGTGGCCGGTGGGGGCGAACACGATGCCGTGCTCCTGGGCCCGGCGTTCTAGAAGGTCCCTGGCGCCCAGCAGGCCGTGATTATAGTTCACTACAGTGGCTGGCTGAGCCTGCGGCGCTACGGAAGAGCTGGAAGCGGTGGCCGCGGCGGCGGCAGCGGCAGCGGCGCCGGCGGCTACAACGGCAGCCGGTTCCTGGCCGGAGAAGGCGGCGTCCATCAGGCGAAGGGCCTGCGGGATGGTGAATTAAATAATTAGAGTAGAAATATATTAAAATAGAGGAGAGGGAGGTGAGAAAGCAGGATGGAAGAGGAGAGATGAGAAAAGAGAGATGAGAGGAGAAGAGAGATGAGGGGAGAAGAGAGATGAGAGGGAAGAGAGATGAGGGGAGAAGAGAGATGAGGGGAGAAGAGAGATGAGAGGAGAAGAGAGATGAGGGGAGAAGAGAGATGAGAAAGGTTAGGAAAGAGGAAGTGAGGGTAGAACAGGCAGAGAAAGTATAACGATGCAGAGCGGGTAGGCGAAAATCGGGTGCACAGACCTGACCCAGCTGGTGCTGCACCCCGGGCAGGTCCAGACACGCAGGTGGCAGCTGGTCCCGCCAGCCGGCGTACCAGGCGGCCACCTGGGCCATGTCGACACCGGGGCTGGCTAGCCAGGCCGACAGGGCCCGGTGAAATCCCGGGAAGAAGCCGCGCTCGAGCAGCGAAGCAATCTGCTGCGGACTGAGCAGATCCCACCAGGCCTTGCACCAGACCCACTGCTCCAGCGGCTGGCCAGACGGGTCAATTCGCATCCCGGACAGACAGTCGATCAGCTTGGGCAAAACGTGCCGCTGCAGGAAGGCCGCCAGCAGTTGGGGTCGCACGGCGCCGCGCCATGGCGTTAGGACGCCTTTGGCACTCAGGTCGTCCGGGCGCCACTGGCCAAAGCACTGGCCGAGCTTCTGCAATACCTGCAGTATTCGTGTGTTAAGGTATTGGTTATACAGGCTTTGGCATCATTGCCAGATCCGCAATATTTAGCAGCAGAAAACTACGGATAAGCATCAGATAGCAATGGATAAGCATCAGATCCCAATGGATAAGCATCAGATCCCAATGGATAAGCATCAGGTCACAATGGATAAGCACCAGATCCCAATGGATAAGCATCAGGTCACAATGGATAAGCATCAGATCCCAATGGATAAGCATAAGAACCCAATGGATAAGCATCAGGTCACAATGGATAAGCATCAGGTCACAATGGATAAGCATCAGATCCCAATGGATAAGCATCAGATCCCAATCGATAAGCATCAGATACCAATGGATAAATACCAGGTCACAATGGATAAACAGCAGTCTCTCACCTGCTCGTGCATGGCATCCAGCGCCAGCTCGGCAGACCAGGGCTGCAACCACTCGTGCACAGGCTGCGGATCCCTAGTCGGATCCCACAGTTGCAGCTCCCTCTGCAGCGCGGGCTTCACAACGGTATTAATCAGATCTTCAATGCCGGGCGCCTGGCCTCGCAGCGCCTGCACCAAAGCCAGAGCTTCGGCCGGTTGCCTCGGACTCCACTGGGCCAGCGCGCGTCGAACCTGCGGCAGCAGCGACTCGGACAGGATGGCGTCAATTGAATCGTTGGCAGGCGCCAGAGCTTCGCGCACCAGCCGAGCGCAAGCGGCGCCTCTGCCGGGCTCTAGCAGAGGTTGCCAGCCATCCAGAGAGCGCCTAGCAGCCGGTGTAACCATAGCAGCGGCTAGCGGCCGGTACGCGGCCGGCGCTGACTGCAGAAACTTCTTGGCCAGGTCGCACACGTCCGGCAGGCCGGCGCCCCGGTTAGCAACCGAGTCGTAGGCGTCCAGCAGCCGGATGAGGCTGTCCAACTCGGCTAGCTGAACAGCCCGACGGCCTCGCTGCAGTCGCTGGGTCTCGGCTCGCAGGCTGGCCAATTTGTCGCGATCCTCCCGCTGCTGCCGATCGGTTCGAACGATTTCAGCCTCGGCTGCGTCGGCCAATCTGGCCAGGTTGTGCATCAGGGCGGGACAGTCGAACCGGCGCTGGCCACCCTGCTGCTGCTGGCCCTCGGCTGCTGCCGAACCGAGCGCGTCATCGTCCGCGCCGGCCGCCGATCGGGATAGCGCCGAATAGCCGTCGTACACCCGCTGCTGAGGCCCGGTCATGTCGATCACCTGGATAGAATATTGGGTAGATACGATAGCTGGGATTAAACGATAACTACGAACTGGTATAGGGTAAAATTAACAACAACCTGAAGGACTAGGGGTACTACAGGCTGAAAAACTGAATAGAGACAGTAACAATGGCCTGAAGGACGAGATCGAGAGAGGGGGTAACAATGACCTGAAAGACAGGAGAGAGGGGGTAAAATGATCTGAAGGACAGGAGAGGGAGGAAAATAAAACCTGAAGGACTGTAGGAGAGGGTAACTATAACCTGAAGGACTGTAGGAGAGGGTAACTATAACCTGAAGGACTGTAGGAGAGGGTAACTATAACCTGAAGGACTGTAGGAGAGGGTAACTATAACCTGAAGGACTGTAGGAGAGGGTAACTATAACCTGAAGGACTGTAGGAGAGGGCAACTATAACCTGAAGGACTGTAGGAGAGGGCAACTATAACCTGAAGGACGGTAAGCTGAAGGATTGAATGATACACCTGAAGCCTGAAGAACCAGAGGGTAGCGTCGCGTGATTGAAGAAGGTCCGAGAATTGCAGGGAAACGGAGTTATAATTCACTCCACAATTGCATTGCAATAGACAGAACAAACCTTGACTTTGGCGCCATTGTCTAGCACTGGCACGCCGCCTGGCGCTTTTTTAGCTCCGTCCCGTAGAATCTCTTCTCGTGTTTTTATGGCGTACCTTGGCTGCTGCTGCTGCTGACTTCGCTTGTAGCGGGCTGCAGCAGCAAGTGAGGCGGCTTTGGCGGTCGCGTCCGTCACCGTCTCTTCGTTGCCGCGCCTGGGCACCGGCGCCGATTGTTCGGGATAAAATCCCACAGCCTCTTTGCCTTTGCGCTTTGTAGCCTGAACGGGAGTGACAATACCAGCTAGGTCTTTGCCGAGGCCTTTGCCCTGCTTGTAGCCCATCTGCTCCAGCAGCTTCATGCCGATGCCGCGGGTGTGCCGCTCCCAGTGGCCGAATTGGCCGCCGCCGCTGCTGCTCGCATCATCCGGCGCTTCCGCTGCTCCTCTCCTCCTGCATCGTCATCATCATCTGTACGCCGATGTGCCGCCGGCTTCAAGCCGCTGCTCCTCGTCATCATGCTTCTTGGACTGGCGCCGCTGAGCGGGTATGGATGGGATGTCGGCGCTCTCGTCCGGGTTGCGCCGTTACGTTCCGACCGCGATTGCCGAAACTCCAGTAATTCTCCAGCCTAGAACTGAAATATAAATCTACGAAACCAGTAATCTCCAGACTAAAACTGTAATATGAATCTACAAAACCTGTAATATTGAATCTAAAACTGTAATATGAATCTAGAAAACCTGTAATATCGAATATAAAATTAATATGAATCTACTAAAACTGTAATATCGATCTAAAACTGTAATATGATTGAATCTACAAAACCAGTAATCTTCAGCCTAAAACAGTAATATGAATCTACAAAACCTGTAATATCAAACTCAAAACTGTAATATGAATCTAAAAAACCGGTAATCTCCAGCCTAAAACTATAATATGAATCTACAAAACCAGTAATCTTCAGCCTTAAACTGTAACATGAATCTACAAAACCGGTAATATCAAACTCAAAACTGTAATATAAATCTCAAACCAGTAATCTCCAGCCCAAAAATGTAATTCTAGTCTAAAAAAACCAGTAGTAATAGCATCGAAGACTATTTCTTTACAGTCTTAAAGTCGTTACAGGGTGTAAAATCACTAAGGACTCGGATACATCTATCTAACGTTACAATCGGCCATATTAAAAAAACTAGAAAAATATTAACAGTTTATTATTTACTTTCTAATCGTAGTAAGAAACTGTATAAATGCAATGTATTTGACTTTAAAACAATATACATGCAGCATAAAATCAACTGATCAGAATGCCACAAGTTGAGTGCTATACACATACTACTGATCATCAGTAGGCGCAGCAGATGCAGCATTATCATCATCCGTACTATTCTTATCGTCGCCAGGATGAGCGCGTTTGCCACGCGAAAACATTTTAATTAGATCGTCGGCTGTCACTTTGCGCAGCCAATCGCCAGACGGTCGGCCCTGATTGGTTGGCAGCCAATCGCCTGTAGTGGCTGCCGATGCGGCAGGAGGCACGGGAGTCTGCTGGTGCTGCTGCTTCTGGCCCTGCAGCCACACAGCCGACAGTCCACTTGACCCGCTGTCAAGGCCTTGACCAACCTGTCCGCGTCGTCGTGTCTACGAAACTCGACAATAGCGACACCACCGCTGCCACCGCGACTGGATTTCTTACTACTAGCCTTGCCCGGCCTGTACAACAGGGTGACCACCTCGCCGAAGCTGGAGCACAGCGACTTCAAAGAGGCCTCCGACTGACTAGAACAGTCATCCTGATCTCCACGCCAAGTCAATTTTATTGTCGGCAGATTGTCTTTATCCTTGTCGGCAGCCGCCTGTCGGAGCTCCTGCCTGAGTAGCTCCTGCTCCCTAGCCAGAACGTCGTTCAGCTCCCGCCTAAGCCGCTGCTTCTCCCTCTCTAGGCTGGCTTCATCCTCCTGTCGGCTCCGGCCGCTTGCAGACGTCGCACTCTCAGCGGCAGCTGCAGCAGCTTCGGCTGCCTCAAGTTGCTCTTTGAATCGGCGCCGGCCTACCCCGAGAGCCCGGGCCCGCTCGGCGGCAGCCTGACGGCCACGGCGCACTTTATCGTAGGCAGCTCGGGCGGCTGCGTCAGTGAGCAGTTGCAGAGCCTCGGACAGTCGACGGAAACGTTGAGCAGCCAGCGGATCGTCTGGATTTTTGTCCGGATGAACTTTGAGCGCTGCGGTGCGATAGGCTTTGGTGATCTATCAGGGGATGGATTAGAGAGGTTTAGTTAGCACCTTAGGTAAAAAGCTGGAGTAAAAATGCCTGTATTTTAGTAAACCGATCCCTCGCCATCTAATTAGTTTTGCAATGGGCCTTTATTTCAACTTTATTATTCACAATTGAATGCACAACTTACCTCCTTTTCTGTAGCATTCTCATCAATGTTAAGTAGTTTATATAAATCTTCATTTTGTATTGGTGTATCCATGTTGGAGCTGATATCCTGAAGAGCATGATAGCAAATCAATAAACTATTAACACATGTTCAATTAGTAAGCTAGCTTGAAATAAAATTTCTTTCTTAATATACATAGATAGAAACATACAGTTAAAAATATACGTATAGAATATTCATTCCTAATATTACTCAGTAATTTAAAGTAAAACAGTTTTATATAAATAGTTAGTGTGATATGCTATGCAAGTCTAGAGTTAACTATCTATTTGCTTCTACAAAGTATTTTTGTAGTCTAAAGACCAAGACCCTTGCAAACATAGCTTGCAAAGTTGGTTGCAAAAGATTCAAATACCATTTTTTCTTTTTTATATTTGTTCTTCATGTCTTTATATCTTATATTAGCATTTAGGCCCTGAAATGTATCCTATGATATTGTTTTTATCTTTCATAACTTGCTTGACTGGCTAAAAACATTTTATTGTATTTGTTGCTGCTATGATTTATATTATTATTTGTGAAAGTTTTTCTTATGTAAAAATCTGTGCAATTTCATATCTGCAAATATTTCTTAGGAAAAATTTGTCTTATTATATATATTTTCCAAAATATTCTAGTGAAAATACCAAAATCAGCAGTAGACAACTTAGATATCAAAGAATATACATATGTAGGGGCCTATAGAATACTAAAAGCCATGGCCTTCTAACTTTAATAATGTATAAGACTAAAAGAAATATATATGTAATATATTTAGTAGTAATAGCAAAATACTGCTTAGGCCTATATAAGAATGCTATTAGTACAGAACAAGAACACATCAATAAGAAATTAAAAATACTTAGAAGTATTTTATATATTTTTAAATCCAAGGCATATTTATTAGCTATTAGCCTCTTTCTTAGTTTAAAACTTTTTTAACTAAATTTTTCTTTTTTATCTCCTGCTTCACCCTAATTTTTATTGCCTTTCTAGCCTAAAGTTAACCATATAAATATATATTTTAGTGAATGGGCTAATATACAATATTGCTAAACCAATTAGTAAGTTGTTTATATTAATAAGCTTTGGTTAATGAATTTTTCAAAGTTATTTTAGCTATTTTTATTTTTATAAAATAGCTTATATAGGCTACAATTTTTTTCTAGTGAACTGAAAATAGAAAGCTGTTTTACTAAGTATATATGTCTAAATTATAAATGGCCTATCTAGTTATTTTAGAAATTTAGTATCTATGCTAATAACTTAATAGAATTAGTTGAAACTAATAAAATATTGTGATAACTTTTATATCAATATTTTAAAGTTAAATTAATGTGATATAAAAACTTGTGATAGCTACCTTTGATAGTAGAAATATAATTTTGTTAAGATAAAGTACTAGCCTTAGGCCTATTGTATGTAAAAATTTTAAATTAATAAATTAATAAAAATCATTAAGAAGGGTCTTCTTACATTAAGATTTGAATTCTTTATAAGGCCTAATTAGAATTTTAAAAGCTAAAGTAAAACTCAATATGTAATTTATAAGCTTGAAAATTTTTAGAATATATAAAATTCTAAAATTGGTAAACAAAATGACTTTCTACATATATAACATAGAATGATAGATTGGCCTATAACAAATAAAATATGGCAAAAAATCATTGACATTTGTCAAAGATAAAATTAGAATAGATGTGTAAGCTTATAGTATGATTAGGTGGGCCAGGCCTATTAAGTTAGGCCCTAGCTAAGCAACTTAGACTAGGCGGCTAGGCCTATGTTTGTATTTTTGATAGTTTTATATCTTTTTTTCTTATTCTGGAATCTGGATTTAAAGGCCTATTCCTAGGCTATACAAAGTATTATAGGTCTACTTTAGATGTTTAGAATATATTGATAATATTTATGACTGCCACTGTCAGCAGTGCCAGCCAAAAAGAATAGTTAGGCCTACTAGTATTCATTACTATGCCAATGCCATCATTACTATATTACTACATATTACTAGGCCCATGCTATGCCTTCATAGGGGCACCATCATTACCACACCCCTACAAGGGGCAGGGGGCAGGTTACTACCCCTCTTGCCTTCCCTTTCCCTTAAATCTGTCCCTAGTAGCCTACTAGATATAGACACTATCAATATCAATCGAAAAGGCACACAAACTAAAATGCTAATAAAAATAAAAGGAACAAATAAAATTTATTGTTATCATAGCCCATAGGCCTAGCATACTAGATCCATGACTGTACTAAACCCATATGGGCTCATGCCTGCCTGCCCGTGTAGGCCGGATGTAGGCTATATACTTGTTAGGTTGTCGATGGTAAGCTTTTGGAGTGTAATTTTCGATGAACTGTGAAATTTCGATGGATTTCAAATAATTGTCTACATAAAGACATTTGCAATAGAAATAATTCTGTGCGTAATTATAGTAAGCAGGCCTAAATTAGAAAATCATAAAAATGCAGAACCGTTGGCGTAGGTGCTAGTATTTTAGTAAGACGTTTGTTAATATAGTAACTTTTAAATTTATTGAAAAAGAAAGGAAAGCGATTAATGCTTATCGCTTGATAATATTAAATGTCAAACTAGGCTGGCTGAATAAACTGGGTAATCCTACCACAAATAAATGCATTAATTACACTTCAAGTTAAAAACTCTAGATAATTTTTAAAATAAGTTTTAGTAATAAAGCTTATGTCGATTCCAGACTATAATATTAGCAACATGAAGTACGTCTAGATTTTTGCAAGTTGCAACATTTTCTTTCTGGCATTTTCCCAACCTCACTAAGTTTAGTTGGCTCTCAGTTGGCTGAAAATTGTTTGTTTTATTCCAGAGCCAAAACACTTAACTTTTAACATTTCCATGTTATTATCACTTTAACTATCAATGTGAGAATCTATCATTTCATTATAGATAGGCCTAAATTTGCTAAAATTATAATTATATAGGGGCCTAGTATCTAGACGGTTATATTAATAATAGTAATAATAATAATAAAAATTTAATATTGAAATTCAATTGTTTTATCTTTGCTACTATATAATAAATATTGTTTGTTTAAATAGGCCTATCCAAATAATTATTTGATTTTTTTCTTATTAAAAGCTAAACTTAGGCTAGGCCTAGGTAAAAAAGTGCTAGGCCTAATCAAATTTTGCTTAAAACAACTTATTCTTAGTAGGCCTATTTATAAGATTCAGCCTAGCAATTCCTAATCTTTGCTCAAAATTCTTGTTTTTATCTATATCTAAATGATCAAAATAAAAATCAAACATTTTAAACAAATTCTAAACCTTAGCTTTAGTAAGATGCATTATATTATATTACATTACAATGACACTAGGTTTGGGAGGTGCTAGCGCATAGGCCTATACAATTATGAAAAAGAAAGACAAGATAGATTGCAGCAGTCTAGGAGGTCAGTCCAATTGCCTTCAAGTTGGCAACAAGTGTCTTTTAGAGTGTCTGGTTCTGCCCTTAGCTGCACTAAAACCATTTGATCAATGGGTACAGAATGGCTAGTCTAAATGGGTTGTTGTTGCCATGGGCAAACTACCATAGGCAGTGTCTTAGCAAGGCCTAGCAATGTTGGCAGAGCATGGCACTAAGGGATGGCAATTTTGATCTCTCTATCAGCTGGGCTATCAGGAAAACAGCCAAGTAGTACAGGCCCAACGCTTTATGTAGCAGGTTGTAGAGCATTGTATCAAGGGCCCGCTCTCATGTAGTTGTCATTGGGATAGCCTCTATGCCATAGAGAAGGATTGGCTCTATGGTGGCATAGAACAAGTAGATCTTCAGGTTGTCCTATACTTTGGAGGTAAAGATTGGCCTAAGATGGTGCATGGCATACCAGGCCTAGGTCCTCTTATCTATAATGATCGCCTCTAGGCTTATCACAAGGGTGCCTAGATAGTGGAAGTTGCTGTACATGATTAAGATGGCCTTGCCATTGAGCAGGGTCAGTGGTGGGGCATTGTTAGTACCCATATGCAGTACCTCTGTCTTGCCTGCATTAGTTCATGTAAAGATACATTAGGCTATATTTAAAGTTTGTATATATAAGTATATATATAAATTTAATAATTGATATTTAGCTAGGTTTTTTATGTGCACTGCAAAGTATGCATATTATACCATCTTTGAGTTTTAAAATTGCACTCTAAAACTAACAAAGTGGGTATAGTTTAGGTATCATTTTATAAGTTATTTTCTTTTTAAGCCTCATTTGTAATGCCTTAGAATAAGATCAAGAAATATAAGACAAGAAGTCAAGGCATATATATACAAGATAAAAAAACAAGACACAAGAAAATATCCATAAATATGTTTATATTCCTAATTTTTTTAACTAAGAGAAATTGCATTCACTGACTCAGCCTTATAATTGCACCTTGAAATTGGGTACAAAGTGCAATTTTATGCCTTATCTCTTATAAAACTATATTTTTAGCTTGGAATTGCTTATTATTCAAATTTAAAACAAAATAAAACCAATGTAACAATGCTATGATTCAGGCACAAAAATGGTGCAAATATAGGTACAAATGCCTTTTTGCCTTTGTAAGAGATGATATTTGGATAAACATAATCATTTAAGTTCTATCTTTGTATTTTTACTTTTATCTTATTGTTATTGGAGTAAATAGGACCTAGCTGTGGTTGCTACTACAAGTGCATGCTAATTATCTTTTTGACCTTATGCCATTTACCAATCTTGGGAGTCAGGACTATTTTAATCATTTACTTTAGTACTGGACACTAGGCTTTTATCTTAGCCCAATATCTGCCAGTATTTGTGCTTGACATAGAGATTAGCAACTCGGAAGGTGCACTTCTACCAATTTCACCTGAAAGAGACACTAGACAAGCATGGATATCACAATTGACTTCTAGAGCTACATTGCTACTGACACTGATAGAGATTGTCCTCTCTTACTACATTTGGTCTAAGTATTGCTTGTTTTCCCCCATGATAATGCAAAGATGGAATATATATTTAGCCAAAATTTAAAACAAAAACTTTTAAAATGCCCAATATATAATAATGCATGCAAAAATATCTCATATGACATTTTTAGGGGTTGTAAAGAAGCAATCTAGAGGATAATATTAGCATTGTGCAAAAATTTTTGCCTGGCATAAAATCAGGTAAAATGTCTAATTATAGCACTGCAATCCAATAAATATAGGCCTAGCAGTATTTTTAAAATGATACATTATGGCTGATAACTAAAATACTATATATATAATCACAATAGTTTTGAATTTAAATACAAATTACTTTTTATAACCACCAAAGATGTTTTTTCTTAGCTTTTAATAAACATATTTACATTGTTTAAATAATTAAGACTTAGATATAAGTTATATACTATACTAAACTTTAGTTATAAACTAGGTTAAGTAATATAGATAATATTATTTACTTAAGACCAAGTTATTCTGCAATAATTTTTATTTAAATAAGAAGATTATATATAAGATAATCAGAAAACTGAAAACTGAAATCAATAATAGAATTTTTCTCCCTAAGTATAAAATTATATTATATAGGGGTATATATCCATAATACCTTCCAAGCTAGCTAATCTAGCTAGCTAGCAAAAGACCTAGCCAAGGTAAGTTTCAAAATGCCTATTCAAAAGATATAGAAAAAGTATTTAAATAGATAACAAAGCATTTGGCTTTAATAATATAGTCATTATTATTTTTGACATGTACCTAGAAAATTACATTAATTTTAGCTTAGGTTTCTTTCATACATATAGATTAGTCATTTTTTTGGTCAAAAAATAAATCAGGGGGTTATATATATGTGTTATGTGTAAAAGATTTTAACATGAAAATAAATATAATTGACATATTAGTTATTCTAGACATGTGGAGTCTCAATCAATGTCAAAAAGTTTGTTGGAGTGTATTGGCAGAGCTACAACTAAAGTTGGTATTGTCAATGCAGTTTAGAATAGAAGCAGCAATTCTATTATCTTAAAACCTGATGCAAAACATTGTCTTTACTAAGTAAAAAGCGAACAATGAGGCATCATTCATCAACTGCACTTAAATTTGGCCTTAGTATTGTCTTAGTAATTTTCCATGCAGTTAATATAAATACAATGTTTTTCTCCATTGCATTCCATTTTTCCAATGTGCATTTTTCCATTGCACATAGAAAGCAATTTTGTGATAGACTACCAAATGCATATAGTTGCATGTCAAAGTATACTGACCATTCATCATTATAAATCATTATGCTAAGTTTTATAAACTTTTCAATGATTAGTAAAAGGGTAAGAATATCTTATGAGACAATGGGCCAAATAATATCATTGCAAGATAAATCACCACATTCTACTATTCTAAAAATCCAGATCTAGGTACCTTTCTAAGAACCTTGATAGTATTTGAGCTTTCTACCAAAAGGGATTTGTCAATCTCATAAGGCATTTTATAGGGCATTAAGCAGGTGTAAAAAATAATTCAAATGATTTCTAAGATTAGCATCTTAATTCTTAATGATACATTTCTAGCCTTTATCTGTCTAAAAAGTTATTTTTCAATAAAAGTTAAAATTTAATAGTTAAAAGTTGTTCTGTCTATTAAATCTTTTAAAATTTGAATTTGAATTTAAAATATTGATAGTCTTTTGTTCCTCAAAGGTAAAATTGCATCTAGGGTTAGATTTTAGGTTATAATTTTAGAATTTTTTAATGTTAAGTCTATATATGCACAATTTCCAGTGCAATTACAATTGACAATATTAACAAATTAAGGACTTTTACTTGTTTTTGATAAGCTACTAAACTAAGTCACATTTTCAGTCAAAACTTAGTCTTATGGCTAGTGTAATTTTAGAATTTGTGCATTTATAAATAATATAATTTATAAAACTTTATAACACTTTTTTCAGTAAAGTTGATGCAAATAAGTATTTGAAGTATAAAACGAATTTTAATTATATGTTTGCTTTATGCTTTTATTAAAAACAAAAATAGTTGATTTTTCTATCATTGCTAGTTCTTATTATTAATCAGGAGTTTAATTTAATTAGACTATGCAAGTCTTCTAACAAAGAAACTAAGTTATTGATAACTCATTTAGTAAACCTCTGTCCAAAGAAGATAAATAAGCTATAGTTAATAAAACATTTTACAATATTTGATTTACTGTGCAAATTTCAGCTTATTTCAGTTTATCAACCATATTTAAATTTAGCGCCAATACAAACATGGAAGTTGAGCAGGTTGAGCTGCTGTGCAAGCAGCTGTATGAGACGCAGGATGCTTCATTGCGCTCAGAGGCTGAGAAAGCGCTAGTGAACTTGACCAATGATCCATTGTGCATGTCAAAATGTCAACTGCTGTTGGAACGGGCCAATTCTCCCTATTCTCAGCTGGTTGCCAGCAACAGTCTCACTAAACTGCTGTCAAAGCCTTCGCTTAGTCTGTCAGTTGAAGAGCGCCTAGAGATGCGCAATTATGTGCTGAGGTACTTAGCCCAGCATTCTGGCAAGCTAGTTAGCTACGTGCAGCAGAGCTTGGCCCAGCTGTTCTGCCGTCTGACTCGGCTGGGCTGGTTCGACTCGGACAGTAAAGAGGATTGGCCGTTTCGCAATGTTGTTCAGTTAATTACTAATTTTCTGCAGAGACCGGACTCGCAGCATGTGCTGATTGGAGTGCAGCTGCTCTCACAGTTGGTTGCCGAGATGAATACGTTTGCTGATCAGGTGAGCATGTTAGTCACTTGGAAGTCATAGGCCTTCCAATGCAGTTACAAAATAGGTTTCTGTTAATTAGTGTGCTAGGTCCAGGTGTTCTAATAAGTTTGCTATGCTAGTTGTGCAAAAATAGTTATTTGCCCTAATTCTTTGCTAGATGTGCTAATTAGTGTGCTAGGTGCTCTAATTGGTGTGCTAGGTGCTCTAATTGGTGTGCTAGGTGCACTAGTTGGTGTGCTAGGTGTTCTAATCGGTGCGATAGGTGTTCTAATTGGTGTGCTAGGTGCTCTAATTGGTGTATGCTAGGTGTTCTAATTGGTGTGCTAGGTGCTCTAATTGGTGTGCTAGGTGCACTAGTTGGTGTGCTAGGTGTTCTAATTGGTGTGCTAGGTGTTCTAATTGGTGTGCTAGGTGCTCTAATTGGTGTGCTAGGTGTTCTAATTGGTGTGCTAGGTGTTCTAACTGGTGTGCTAGGTGTTCTATTTGGTGTGCTAGGTGTTCTAATTGGTGTGCTAGGTGTTCTAATTGGTGTGCTAGGTGCTCTAATTGGTGTGCTAGGTGTTCTAATTGGTGTGCTAGGTGCTCTAATTGGTGTGCTAGGTGCTCTAATTGGTGTGCTAGGTGCTCTAATTGGTGTGCTAGGTGCTCTAATTGGCGTGCTAGGTGCTCTAATTGGTGTGCTAGGTGCTCTAATTGGTGTGCTAGGTGTTCTAATTGGTGTGCTAGGTGCTCTAATTGGCGTGCTAGGTGCTCTAATTGGTGTGCTAGGTGCTCTAATTGGTGTGCTAGGTGTTCTAATTGGTGTGCTAGGTGCTCTAATTGGTGTGCTAGGTGCTCTAATTGGTGTGCTAGGTGCTCTAATTGGTGTGCTAGGTGCTCTAATTGGTGTGCTAGGTGCTCTAATTGGTGTGCTAGGTGCTCTAATTGGTGTATGCTAGGCTGCTAGCGCAGGGTGTATTAGTTTGTTACGCTTTCAAAATATACTAATATTCATAAAATGGAAACATCAGGCCTTTATACCGCTTTTTTACTAGCTACTACTACTGTTAGTACTAAGCTTTACCTCGCCATCTGCCTAATTAACCTCCCCTGCAGGAGTCCAGCCGCTCCCTGAGCATGCACAGGAAAATCGCTTCCTCATTCCGCGACTCTCAGTTATTCGAAATATTCCGACTCGGCTGCTCTCTGCTACGCGACGCGTCCTCGAATTTGAAATCGCTCAGCAGCTCGGTCGCCGATCCGTCATCAACCGAGCACAATCTGCTAGCGCACACGCTTCGCCTAGTAAAGAACTGCTTGAACTTTGATTTCATCGGCACAGCTGGCGACGAATCAGCCGACGATTTGAGCACCGTCCAAATACCGACCTCTTGGCGGCCGGCCTTCTTCGATCAGGACTGCGTACTGCCCGGCCTGTTCTTTGAGCTGTTCTCCGGATTGCCTGCCAGCCTGGCTCCGCTGTCCCTGGCCTGCCTAGTCCAGGTGGCCTCAATCCGCCGCTCCCTGTTCTCCAATGCCGAACGGGCCGCATTTCTTAATTCGTTGGTTCGCGGAGTTCGCGACATTCTGCGCAATCCTGTTGGTCTGAACGATCCGTCGTGTTATCACGAATTCTGCCGACTGGTTGCCCGGCTCAAGTCTAATTATCAGCTTGGCGAGTTGGTTCGGATTGAAGCCTATGATGAGTTTATTAAACTCATTGCCGATTTTACTGTTCGCAGCTTGCAGCTGTACAATTTTGGATCGAATAGCGTGCACTATCTGCTGTCTCTATGGCAACGCATGGTCGCTTCGATACCGTATTTGAAAGTTACCGAGCCGCACTATTTGGAGGCCTATGTGCCAGAGATTGTAACGGTATGTTTATTTGTGTTGGTTGTAATTGCCAAAATTTATTGGTTCTCCAAAGCAGGTCGACAGATGGACAGATGGATAGATAGTATAGATAATTAGATAGTTAGATAGAAAGACAGATAGATAGATAGATAGATAGATAGATAGATAGATAGATAGATAGATAGATATAGATAGATAGATAGATAGATAGACTGAAGTGCCAAATGTACTTTGTCTCTGCTGTCAAACCCAAAGTTGCTTCCCATATCCTAAACACACACAGTTAAGTAATGCCAAATTGCATTCCCAACAGGCCTACGTGACCTCCCGAGTGGACTCCGTATCGCTAGTGTTTCGCGAGGGCCTCGAGCAGCCCCTGGACGATGTGAATTTGGTCAGCCAACAGTTGGAACAATTAGCTACCATTGGTCGTTGCGATTACGAGAAAACTGTTCAACTGCTTGTACAGTTATTTGACCAATCAGCTTCGGCCTATAGTCAGGTGATGCCGCTGGGCGGTACAGATGTACTTGTGCAAGAGTGCAAACTGGCCTGGCTGACCTATTTTATGGGCGCCTGCGTTGGCGGCAGGATATCCTTTAATTCAACCGATGTTCACGACGAATTGGACTCGGAGCTCTGCTGCCGGGTGCTCCAACTGATGCGGCTGGCCGACCAGCGGCTGCCCCACGCTGCTCACAGGCTGGAGCTGGCGTTTCTCTACTTTCTAGACCAATTTCGCAAGATCTACGTTGGCGACTCGGTGCAGAAGGCCTGCAAAGTCTATAGAAGAATGGGCGAAGTATTGGGCATAGCAGATGAGAGTGCGATTCTGGCTGTGTTTGTTACTAAGGCAAGTGTTTTGCTATTGTTCTTCCTAGAAAGGCTAAGGGGGTCACCTGACCCATTTTATAAAGACAAGTGGTTTAACGATTCTCAAGAATTCTCAGGGGTCAGTTGACCCCTTTTAGAAGTACAAGTATTTCGAAGATTTCCGAGAATTCCAAGGGGTCAGTTGACCCCTACCAGAAGTACAAGTATTTCAAATATTCCCAAGAATTTCAAGGGGGGGTCAAGTGACCCCTTAGAATTTCAAGTGGTTTGATGATTCCTAAAAAATTCCAGTGGTCACGTGACCACCATAGGAGTTCAAAGAAGGTTAAAGGGTCTGATGGACCCTCCCTAAGAAATCCGAAGGTCAACTGACCCCTCCCCCAACAAGTATAGGGGTCAGGTGTCCCCCTAAGAAATACAATGCGTGAACTGATCTCCAAATTGGGTCTAGATATCAGACTATCTCAGTGTAAAATCAAGGGATCATCTGGCAATAACCAACGGTAAAGATTCAAATCAACAACTTTCTTCAATCAACAAACTCTCAGGTAATAGCCAATCTAAAATTCTGGAGCCACCACGAGACCATCATAGGCCGCACATTGGCCCTGCTCAGCGATCTCAGCGCCGGCTATTCCGCAGTGCGCAAACTGGTCAGACTAGAAAGCGTCCAATTCGTACTGGCCAATCATTCCGCCGCGCATTTCCCGTTCCTCAGCGGCCAGGAGACCCTGCCGACTAGGCTGAAATTTCGCACCTCATTCTATGCCGCTCTGGGCCGCCTGCTGATGGTCGATCTGGGCGAAGACGAGGACCGATTCCAGGCGTTTATGCAGCCGCTAACTGACGCATTCTCTAATGTTGGCAATTTGCTCAATTCAAATCAACTGCAGGAGGCTCAGACTGGCCTTGTTGGCTTGGCTAGAGATCTGCGCGGCATTGCGTTCAGTTTGAATACTAAGACTGCGTATATGATGCTGCTGGATTGGTTCTGCCCGGACTATTCACAGCTTATGGTCAAGGCGCTTGAGGTTTGTAGCCATTTACACATTGCCTCTCTCTCCCTCCCAGCTCACTATCTCCCTCTATCCCATTGTCTCCCTCTCCCATCTCACTGTCTCCCTCTCTCTCAGTGTCTCCCTCTCCTATCCCACTGTCTCCCTCCCTTTCTCCCATCTCACTGTCTCCCTCTATCCCATTGTCTCCCTCTCCCTCTCCCATCTCACTGTCTCCCTCTCTCTCAGTGTCTCCCTCTCCTATCCCACTGTCTCCCTCCCATCTCACTGTCTCCCTCTATCCCATTGTCTCCCTCTCCCTCTCCCATCTCACTGTCTCCCTCTCTCATCTCACTGTCTCCCTCTCTCATCTCACTTTCTCCATCTTCTATCTCAGTGTCTCCCTCTCCTATCCCACTGTCTCCCTCCCTCCCTCCCTCCCATCTCCCTGTCTCCCTCTCCTATCTCACTTTCTCCATCTTCTATCTCAGTGTCTCCCTCTCCTATCCCACTGTCTCCCTCCCTCCCTCCCTCCCATCTCACTGTCTCCCTCTCCTATCTCACTTTCTCCATCTTCTATCTCAGTGTCTCCCTCACCCTCTTACTGTCTCCCTCTCCCATCTCACTGTCTCCCTCTCTCTCATTGTCTCCATCTCCCATCTCACTGTCTCCCTCTCTCATCTCACTGTCTCCCTCTCTCATCTCACTTTCTCCATCTTCTATCTCAGTGTCTCCCTCTCCTATCCCACTGTCTCCCTCCCTCCCTCCCTCCCTCCCTCCCATCTCACTGTCTCCCTCTCCTATCTCACTTTCTCCATCTTCTATCTCAGTGTCTCCCTCACCCTCTTACTGTCTCCCTCTCCCATCTCACTGTCTCCCTCTCTCTTATTGTCTCCCTCCCATCTCACTGTCTCCCTCTCTCATTGTCTCCCTCCCATCTCACTGTCTCCCTTTCCCATCTCATTGTCTCCCTCTCTCATCTCACTTTCTCCATCTTCTATCTCAGTGTCTCCCTCTCCTATCCCACTGTCTCCCTCCCTCCCTCCCTCCCTCCCATCTCACTGTCTCCCTCTCCTATCTCACTTTCTCCATCTTCTATCTCAGTGTCTCCCTCACCCTCTTACTGTCTCCCTCTCCCATCTCACTGTCTCCCTCTCTCTCATTGTCTCCATCTCCCATCTCACTGTCTCCCTCTCTCATCTCACTGTCTCCCTCTCTCATCTCACTTTCTCCATCTTCTATCTCAGTGTCTCCCTCTCCTATCCCACTGTCTCCCTCCCTCCCTCCCTCCCTCCCTCCCATCTCACTGTCTCCCTCTCCTATCTCACTTTCTCCATCTTCTATCTCAGTGTCTCCCTCACCCTCTTACTGTCTCCCTCTCCCATCTCACTGTCTCCCTCTCTCTTATTGTCTCCCTCCCATCTCACTGTCTCCCTCTCTCATTGTCTCCCTCCCATCTCACTGTCTCCCTTTCCCATCTCATTGTCTCCCTCTCTCATCTCACTTTCTCCATCTTCTATCTCAGTGTCTCCCTCTCCTATCCCACTGTCTCCCTCCCTCCCTCCCTCCCTCCCATCTCACTGTCTCCCTCTCCTATCTCACTTTCTCCATCTTCTATCTCAGTGTCTCCCTCACCCTCTTACTGTCTCCCTCTCCCATCTCACTGTCTCCCTCTCTCTCATTGTCTCCCTCCCATCTCACTGTCTCCCTCTCTCTCATTGTCTCCCTCCCATCTCACTGTCTCCCTTTCCCATCTCATTGTCTCCCTCTCTCATCTCACTTTCTCCATCTTCTATCTCACTGTCTCCCTCCCTCCTATCTCACTGTCTCGCTCTATCTCATTGTCTCCCTCTCCTATCTCACTGTCTCCCCCTCTCATCTCACTGTATCTCTCTCATTTCAATGTCTCCCACTCATCTCTGTCTCCCTTTCTCATCTCACTTTCTCCATCTTCTATCTCAGTGTCTCCCTCTCATGTCACTATTTCTCTCTCCCATCTCACTGTTTCCCTCTCCCATCTCACTGTCTCTCTCATCTCACTCTCCCTCTCCTATCCCACTGTCTCCGTCCCATCTCACCGTCTCCCTCCATTATGTGTCTATCGATCCATATCCCGCCTCACACTGTTTCCTGTTCTTCGATACTACAAGTAGTAAAGCTAGTACTAGAACAAAAATTTAATACCGAACTAAACAACACTGGATGGCAGGTCTGGGGCGCCTCCCCCGAGGTGACCACCCCGATCCTGAAGCTGTACGCCGAGGTGGCGCAAAACCGGTCCAACCGGCTGCAGTTCGACGTGGCCAGCCCGGACGGTGTCCTCCTGTTCCGCGAGCTGTCCCGGGTTGTCTGCACCTACGGCGAAGGCCTTCTAGCCAGACAGCCGCCTAAGGAACGAATCTATCATCACAAGTTGAAGGGCATCGCTGTCTGCTTTACTATATTGAAAGCAAGTCTATCTGGCAACTATGTGAACCTTGGCGTATTCAGTCTGTACCAGGACCCAGCATTGGACTCTGCGCTGTCTGTATTTGTCCGCCTATTGCTCAGCGTTGAACAGACTGAACTGTTGCAATACCCGAAACTGTCTCAGGCTTATTATCCTCTGCTGGACTGTCTGGCCCAGGACCATGTGTACTTCTTGGCCGGCTCCGAGCCCACTGTCTTTCTGTACGTGCTGCAATCCGTTCACGATGGCCTGACTTCTTCCGATACTCTGGTCTGCTCGGCTTGCTGCGCTGTGCTCGATAGTCTGCTCAGCTTCCTCTTCACCTGTCTGCAACGGCGCGGCAGACTAAGGCCTCGGCAAAGGGAGGCGTGCGATCGAATGCAGGCGAGTTGCTGCGATGCTGGGATTTGGAAAAATATGAGGAGTTCTGGTCCGCTATCAGTATTTATTGGTTGCCATGGGGACTTCTGGGTTGCTATGGCGATTAATTGGTTGTCATGGGAAATTCTGGATTGTTATGGGGATTTCTTGATTGTCATGGGAAATTCTGGGTTGCTATGGCGATTTATTTGTTGTCATTGCTAATTCTGGGTTGCTATGGGGATTTATTGATTGTCATTGGAAATTCTAGGTTGCTATGAGGATTTATTGGTTGTCATTGCTAATTCTGGGTGGTTATGGGGCTTTATTGGTTGTCATGGGGATTTCTAAGTTTCTATGAGGTTTTATGGCTCTATGAGGATGTTTGTTTTGCTATGGGGATTTGAATCGATTATGGAGTTTAAGAGTCACTATTCGGATTTATTGGTTGATGTATAGATTTGGAGATTGATGATATGGAGACTTCTAGGTTGCTATAGGGATTAATAATCGCTTTGTATAGATTTTCGTGGATTCGGTTTGGGAACCGTCTATGAACTATTAGGGCTATTATCGAGTTATATATAGAGGATTTTTAAATGGTTAATATATTGATAATCGCTTGCAATTTTCCGCCCACGCAGACCAGTGTCCAGCCCCGCCTGCTGGAGCAGCTGCTGGTCACCCTGCTCAACATTGTGGTATTCGAAGATTGCCGGCACCAATGGAGCCTGTCCCGGCCGCTGCTGCCGCTCATACTGCTAAATGAGAAATGCTTCCAAGAGGTGCGCGCCTCCATCATCAGCTCGCAGCAGTGGGGCGGCGGCCAGGCCGGGATGGAGCGGCAATCGGCCGTGTCCGCCTGTTTCGACAAGCTCATGGAGGGCGTCGAGCGGAATCTGCTGGTTCGGAATCGGGACAAGTTCACCCAGAATCTGTCGCTGTTCAGGCGGGACATTGGCGACGCGTTGAAAGCCGCCCCGGCTGTTGACCTTGGCAACGAGATGTCCTGAATACTGCAATTGATTAAACAGCAGGACCGACTAGGCCAAAAACACAGGCGTCAGAGACTTGTTGCTTTCCTTTATTTATAAAATCCCGTCCCCTCTGTTCTCTCTAATCTTGGCTTTAGCACCACCTATCAATTATGTGTGTTATTTCACAGAAAGCTGGGCTGCTTCGTTTCTATGAAAAATATGTTTTTTGAAGGCTCAAAGTAGCAAGCATTGAGCCTTTGAAAATTTCTTGAAACGATTTGCCTCGTCTTGTCTACTTACTAATAGTAGTACACGGTTTGAATTTGTATTTAATCTACATGAAAAAGGTGTGTATTATAATGCCTAATGCTAAGTACTTTTTAATGTCCATAATAGGCCAGTAAATAAAAAAATTATATTTATTACGCCTAAGTACATTGTTAATGTACATGTTCAAGTGTACAGATTGCTCACACACTGCGGTGACGTGCAAAATGCGCCCACTAAATTTACATATTTTAATATAATTTAATTATCAAAAAATGCTTCATATTTCCTGTGTACTCTATGGTTATTTTTGCAGGCATTGAGCAGTGTACATCATGTCTAATGTCTAGTTTCTGGCTGCAGGTCGATATTCTGTAAAAACAATTTCTTATTTAGTAGGTTAAAAAACGGTGAGTAGCTTTTTTGCTTTAATCTTGCTGTATTCAAGTTTGGCACAAGTACAACTAGTTACATTCAAATTAGCATTTCGGAAGAAATTCTCTGACCGAAATTGCTTTGAGAGAGACACATAGAGATTGTTCCCGACTTATAATGTGCATTATGGTTTTACCCCTGATTTGCAACTTATTGATGCCATCAAATGCAAGAAAGATTTATTACTGTCAACCGACTGCTTCACAGACCCCCTGTTTGGGCCATAGACAGGTGAACAGCAAGTCTTTAGTAGCTTGGCTCTCCCGCAAAGGATTGAACTGCTTGCACCTAGGTAAATGCTAAATTTCCGAGTATCTATAATCCGGTCCTCGGGTCAATTAATAAGCATATTTTTTCTTGTCTGATTTTTACTGCTCGCGTGTTAGATTATTTTGTGTCTAAAAATTGCTTCTTTTATTATCCCTTTCCATTTGTTCAACTGTCTGTATTCATTGATTTTATTGTAACACGCGGTCTGTTAACCATTGCTGTTTGCTAACTATTATATTAATCTATTGTTGGAACTTTGCCGTTCAATACCTGTGCCCAAGTTGTCAAGCGGAAGGATTTTTCTTAGTTGCTTCTTCTATTATATAGGATCACTTGGATTGAATCTAATCCAAGATTTGTTTGCAATGGAGCTTTTGTCTATGGTGGCAGGGCTGCCACAGCGGCATTTAAATTGGTCCATAGCGGCTATGAAACCCAATCATGAGTCACAGTTGTGTAATGCAATTTATTGAAGCAAATTTCACTGTGCCAACACAAGGTGACGTCAAAAATTCAAAGAGCAAAAAGCCCATGGCATTTGTTCAACAGTCTGGCATAATGGTCCACGATTCTGGGGCTTATGAAGCACCGATTTCTTGCTCACTGCCTGTGACAGTCATGTCTAAATGAAAATCTAGGGGTGAAACTGCAGAGTGACTATGAGATCAAATTAGATGCCGCTGTGCCAGCCTTGCTACTATAGACAGAAGCTCCGTTACTTTGGCAAACGTATCTTGGATTAAATTCAATGCGTGTAGGCCCAAATGGACTGCAAAATGCTGTACTGCCTTTGTCTGTTATAGCTACTCAATGAAAATGCGCAGCACGTAGGTCGGATTTATAATAGATATTGATTAGAGAGGTTGGGCCATAGACAGCAGAAACAGTGAGAAACAGAGGTCATTGTGCTCCTACGCATGCGAATAAGCGCATGTACGCTGGCGCACACTGGCTCACATAGGATGTACAGCGGTCCTGACTCTCTTATCTGTCAGTCATGTACACTTTTTTGGCCCTCCAATCTAGCGCTTCAGAACTTCAAACAATCAAACGACTGCATTATTGTAGTATAGCTTGGCCAGACAAAAGCCAATCACCTTGGCATTTTGCCTGCTAGATTGAATCCAACATGGGACAAAGGTTTGGAGAATGCCGTATTATGCATATTTATTGAGTTATCACTTGCCACCGAAGCCCGCGTGTGTGGTTTCGTTGTCTAAAATTCGATTTGTATTTTTTCTACTCAAGGTCGAGTTGCTCGAGTCCGGTCCCCACCGATTTATCTCCTCTGCCCCGACTACAGGAGCAACCAGCAACGCTTGTTCGGTCTCTGTTTAAAAATGCATTTACTTCTATTTGTAGTAGTAATAGCGGTATAAACTGTAATGACAAGTTCGCCCGAGGCTCTTCTTTAATGAAGAAAACAATAAATCAAATAAATTATAAATTGGATGCGCAGCCTGTGCGCGTGCGTATCTGAAATTCGGATTGAGCGATGACTGACTTTGAAAAATACTTGTTTTAATTAAATGCGTGTCCAAGTGTGGTCTGTTCTATTTATTCGATTAGTTTACATTCACAAGTCAGGCAGAAGAACAGGGCAGGACGGACAGGACCAGCTTACACAGATCATCGAAGACAGGAACAGCTGACATATCATAGGGAGACAGGAACAGCTGACATATCATAGGAGACAGGATCAGCTGACAGATCATAGGAGACAGGAACAGCTGACATCGTAGGAGACAGGACCAGCGCACATATCATAGGAGACAGGACCAGCGCACATATCATAGGAGACAGGACCAGCGCACATATCATAGGAGACAGGAACAGCTGACATATCATAGGGAGACAGAAACAGCTGACAGATCATAGGGAGACAGGAACAGCTGACAGATCATAGGAGACAGGAACAGCTGACATATCATAGGGAGACAGAAACAGCTGACAGATCATAGGGAGACAGGAACAGCTGACAGATCATAGGAGACAGGAACAGCTGACAGATCATAGGAGACAGGAACAGCTGACAGATCATAGGAGACAGGAACAGCTGACAGATCATAGGAGACAGGAACAGCTGACAGATCATAGGAGACAGGAACAGCTGACAGATCATAGGAGACAGGAACAGCTGACAGATCATAGGAGACAGGAACAGCTGACAGATCATAGGAGACAGGAACAGCTGACAGATCATAGGAGACAGGAACAGCTGACAGATCATAGGAGACAGGAACAGCTGACAGATCATAGGAGACAGGAACAGCTGACAGATCATAGGAGACAGGAACAGCTGACAGATCATAGGGAGAAGGAAGACGGGAATTTTTTATGTTTTAAGGATTGTCTCTCAATTTAGTCAGAAAAAAGGTGCAAGCAAATAGCTTTACACCACTTTCTCTTCACAATTGCGAGTTAAAGATGTCTGTCTCATATAAACACGAGCGTATATCTATATATATATCTATATCTCGTATGTCTAATTGAAATCAGACATTATTTACAAACCTAAATTAATAATCTCCCAACAGGGAATATTGTATCTGCATGGCAACACCATTCTGTCTAGACCATACAAAATATGCAATGAAGGGTGACGATTTGTACTCGTATTTATAGTTTGCAGAAATATGGGAAATTTGGCAACCAGTTCCCCGACATTTCTATCCAATTTAATTGGCCTTTCTGAATGCTCCTCCCTGTGCGCTGTTTAAAGCCTGCTGGCTAGCTGCTGGAAACTCTGTACTCATCCTGTGCTCTCTAAATTCTCTTCCCAGAAGCAGCTGCAGTGCTCCAGAAAAGCTCCTAGAGACCGTGTCGCCCAACCCCTCCCAAGCTTGTACTGCCGACCGGATCGCTCACCCCATGCCTCCAGCTCCTTAGCATTGCATTCTCCCTCATCTCCCAGCCTCTCCCCTAGCATTGGGTGCAGAGGTTATCTCCCCGCCCCACACACGCACGCCTGTGCACGGGACACACTGCATGGCATCCACTTTCAAAGTGCTGGCGCCGCCGCCAGCCTCTCGCGCCGCTGAAACCTCCCGACAGCTCAGCCCCATCGATTTTCCTGCCCCTTCGGCTTTCTCTCTCTCTTGGCTGCACTTCCCCTCCCAGCCTCCCCCAGACCGTCCTATCTGCATGCTAGATGAAGCGCTTAGGACTGGCCCTATCAGTGCCGCTGGAGCCCGCAGACGTCCCACGTAGTAGCGAAGCCTGCAGGACAGACAGTCGGACAAAGCGAACCGGCCCTGGTGGTGTGTGTGACACGTGTCTGCATGCCCGCCTGCCGCTGCTGCTGCCTCTGCAGCACAAGCCAGTCTGTTGGTCTATTTTCTTCTATTAGTATTTTAATAACAGACTTATAGACTCGGAACTCCTAGGGTCATGTCGTCAGTGAAGGTGGCAGTTCGGGTCCGGCCGTTCAACAGTCGCGAGCTGCACAGCGATGCCAAGTGCATAATTGAGATGCGCGACAACACAACGTGTGAGCTGACTCGGTCGAGGTTTACTTTTATGTTTAGCATTGATGATGTCATTTTTGCAAATTAATTAGGACGTTGCTCAACACAAATTGAGCTCTCGAATTTCATTTCGAATTTTCTGATAGTTACTAGTTGGTCTCCATAATCGCTTAGCTGTTATGAATAGGTATATATTGCTACGGGACTATGCAGACTAGAATATTTACTCGCGTTGAAACTTTTCTTAAAGTGCAGCCAAGCCCAGAGAGGTCTTCTCAAATCCGTATGTAAACCCCCTACATTCGGAGAGCCGAAAGTCAAACACTGAGCTGTCAGGATCTACTTTCCGCTATGGACGAAATGGCATGGCATCAAGAGAATATTTCAGAGATTGTTTGCTTCAGGCTCGAGAAGAGTTGGAGAGTGGTGATCGCCTGGGAAGATTTCCTCTTCAATCCCCTTTTGACAGGAGAATCCGCTTCCGCTTCTTAATTATAGCCCCTTCTGGACCGCCTGCCCCCCCCCCACCTCCCGGAAGTCTGTGATGGAGTGGAGTTTGAGGCGAGCAGGAGCTTGGCGGGCTGCCTCGGGCATGGGTCGCACGTGACCTGCCATTTTTATACGTATATTATATTATATTTTATTATTTTCTGAATACATTATTCCAGGAATCTTAATAAACAGTTTGGGGAATTTCAATAAATATTTTGGAGGATCTCAATAAACAGTTTAGGGAATCTCAATAAACAGTTTGTGGAATCTCAGTAAACAGTTTGGGGAATCTCAGTAAACAGTTTGTGGAATCTCAATAAACATTTTGGGGAATCTCAATAAATAGTTTGGGGAATCTCAATAAACGGTTTGGGGAATCTCAACAGACAACTTGGGGAATCTCAATGAACAAGTTGGGAATCTCAATAAACAGTTTGGGGAATCTCAATAAACAATTTGGGGAATCTCAATAAACAGTTTGGGAATCTCAATAAACAGTTTGGGGAATCTAAACAGTCTGAGGAATCTCAATAAACAATTTGGGAATCTCAATAAACAGTTTGGGAATCTCAGCAAACAGTTTGGGGAATCTCAATAAACAGTTTGGGGAATCTCAATAAACAATTTGGGAATCTCAATAAACAGTTTGGGGAATCTCAATAAACAATTTGGGAATCTCAATAAACAATTTGGGAATCTCAATAAACAGTTTAGGGAATCTCAATAAACAATTTGGAATCTCAATAAACATTTTGGGGAATCTTAATAAACAATTTGGGGATCTCAATAAACAGTTTGGGGAATCTCAATAATCAGTTTGGGGAATCTCAATGAGCAATTTGAGGAATCTCAATGAGCTTGAGGAATCTCAATGAGTAATTTGAGGAATCTCAACAGACAGTTTGGGGAATCTCAATAAACATTGTAGCGAATCTCAATAGACAGTTTGGGGAATCTCAACAGACAGTTTGGGGAATCTCAACAGACAGTTTGGGGAATCTCAATCTCAACTCCCTCAGACATCACGAACCCGAAAGCCGGCCCCAAAGAGCAGGCGGTCAAGAGCTTCCAGTTCGACCACAGCTACTGGTCGCACCAGCCCGGCGGCCCAGGATTCGCCAGCCAGCGCCGCGTCTACGAAGACATCGGCGTGGAAACGCTGGAGCACGCGTTCGAAGGCTACAATGTGTGCATCTTCGCCTACGGGCAGACAGGCGCGGGCAAGAGCTACACGATGATGGGCCGGCCCTCGGAGCCTGAGCAGGCCGGCATCATCCCGCAGCTGTGCGAGAATCTGTTCTGCCGGCTGGGCCAGCTGACCGAGGCCGGGGCCAGCAGCATCCTTGAAGTGTCCTACATGGAGATCTACTGCGAGCGGGTTCGCGACCTGCTCAATCCGAAGAACAAGGCCAACCTGCGGGTTCGCGAGCACCCGCTGCTGGGGCCCTACGTTGAGGATCTGTCCAAGTGCGCTGTGACCAGCTTTGGCGACATCAACGATTTGATTGATGCCGGAAATAAGTCCAGGTGATTGAAGGCTGGGATTCTCTTAGTGCTGGGAAATCTGCAAAAAATGAGGAGACTTTTTCTGAAATCGGAAATCGATCTTTTACGGGAATTTTTTAATCCAAGACCGATATGGGAGAATTTTCCTAGCACTCTTAAAATCGAAAATCGATATTTTAAAGAAATTCTCCTAGCACTATGAAAATCGATACCGGAGGGGAATTCTCCTAGCACTATGAAAATCGATATCGGAGGGGAATTCTCCTAGCACTCTGAAAATCGATACCGGAGGGGAATTCTCCTAGCACTCTGAAAATCGATACCGGAGGGGAATTCTCCTAGCACTATGAAAATCGATACCGGAGGGGAATTCTCCTAGCACTATGAAAATCGATATCGGAGGGGAATTCTCCTAGCACTCTGAAAATCGATACCGGAGGGGAATTCTCCTAGCACTCTGAAAATCGATACCGGAGGGGAATTCTCCTAGCACTATGAAAATCGATACCGGAGGGGAATTCTCCTAGCACTATGAAAATTGATACCGGAGGGGAATTCTCCTAGCACTATGAAAATCGATATCGGAGGGAATTCTCCTAGCACTATGAAAATCGATACCGGAGGGGAATTCTCCTAGCACTATGAAAATCGATGTCGAAAGGGAATTCTCCTAGCACTCTGAAAATCTATGTCGAAGGGGAATTCTCCTAGCACTCTGAAAATCGATACCGGAGGGGAATTCTCCTAGCACTATGAAAATCGATACCGGAAGGGAATTCTCCTAGCACTCTGAAAATCGATACCGGAGGGAATTCTCCTAGCACTATGAAAATCGATACCGGAGGGAATTCTCCTAGCACTATGAAAATCGATACCGGAGGGGAATTCTCCTAGCACTCTGAAAATCGATGTTGGAGGGGAATTCTCCTAGCACTCTGAAAATCGATGTTGGAGGGGAATTCTCCTAGCACTATGAAAATCGATGTTGGAGGGGAATTCTCCTAGCACTCTGAAAATCGATGTTGGAGGGGAATTCTCCTAGCACTATGAAAATCCATGTTGCAAATTCTGAATTCTGAAAATCGAGTTCATGCCGTGTTTCAGCATTGTGCTCACTCAGAAACGGCACGACGCAGCCACCGATCTCACGGGCGAGCGGGTGAGACTGGAAGAGCTTGATGAAGGGTTACAGGCTCTCAGGTTGCACACCACCTCACACCCTACTGACTCTTCAGGTTGAGCACCACCTCACACCCTACTGACTCTCTCAGGTTGAGCACGCACCTTCCACCCCTACTACTGACTCTCCAGGTTGAGCACCACCC
>NIVC01004567.1:0-41795 GCA_002269645.1 Macrostomum lignano
AGGAGAGTTCGTCGCCGCGTCTCAAGAGAGTTCGTCGACGCTCTCAAGAGAAGGTCAAGAAAGAAGCAGATCAGGAGGCGATGATCAGCTTCCTCGTTGATAGACTAAGTGTGGTGATAGAATTTCTCTCTCCCTCAAATGACGAGGATTATGGGCTTTGGAAAATAAATATGGCTATTTAATTATCAAAACATCTTGCCACGCAAAAACAACTCAAATCAGCAAGAAGGATTTGTCACCCGATGTTTTGCTTCCAAAACAAATAACGGAGGTATTAACTGGAGTTAAGTCAATTGGGCCAAGAATATGAGCTAACTTATCGACTGAGAGAAGCGCGCATCAATAAAATTTGCACAAAACTATGGTTAAGATTGGTGACAGTTTCAACAAGCCTCCAACTTTTGAATTTAGCTTTGTTCCACCGACACGACTACTGATGAGCATATCAAGAGCATATCTTCTAAAAAACTATTTAATTACTTCTAATTAACATAATAACCGTTTGATTTGTTGAATTCGCCTCTTTCGCATCTCTAGTTCGATTCCATTTTAAGCCTCGTGATGAGTATATGGGCAATGTAGTCAGGCATTGCTGCAGTGCCTGCTGCAATGGCAGCTGTAAAGAGCGGAAAACAGACAGGCTGGTACAGGATAATACAGAATATTTCAGACGTGAACTTGCTCCAACTTTATGCACGTGTCATATTGCGCAGGTGAAGTCTAGCTAAGATGCAGTTATTGGGCTTTTTGGTATATTAGTCCTCAACTCAGTGCTTCCAAGGCCTTTACGACATGCTCTCGAGCTGCTATGCCTTTTTGTGTCTTCGATGACTGAAAGTTCAAAACCGCAGCTTCAATGAAGCTCCCCCTCAAGGAAGATCTCCAATCACCATCTCCAATGAAGACCCTGAAGGTAACAGGGGCCTCCGGAGCAGCTTGAGTCAGCTGGGTCATCGATGGCTGAATGCAAAAGCAAAGGAGCATCTCAGTTGTGGAAACAGAGAGAGAGGCGTATACGAATTCATTAACGAAGTTTAAACCCGATTGAAAAGTTCTATGGTTTGGTTTCGATCAGTTGTTTCACACCTGACGACTCAATTTTTGCTGACCGTCGCAGAATTTTCTCCCAGCGACCCTGCCGGGAGCCTGAGGGCTCCCTCCCTGCTCAGCACGCGACTCTCTGCTCCGCATGAAGCCGCCCCGAGCCGAGAGCAGCGCGGCTGACGGCCCTTGGCCAGTTGGCGCCCCAATCAACAACCTCCCCAAATCGAAGCCTTGGGATCCATTTTTCCCTTTCTCGCTCCTCGCTTTGGCGAAAAAAACTTTTTTCCACCGCAGCCGTCTTTCAGTCTTCACCTTCTGCTGCTCACGGGGGCGAACAGCAACTGTTCAGCATCGATTTTTGAGCAGCGTCAACAGCCTCGAGGAACCTTCCTGCCCCGGCCGCAGCTGCAGCTCCTGTCGGGAATTTTTTGCAGGGAAAAAGCTGAATTTTTGCAACGCTTAGCGAATTATTTTTGCTGGGATCTTTTTCAATCTTTTTCTGTTCAATTATAGCCAGGAGAAACTGAAAGCGGAGATGAGCTTTGTCAAAGCTCTGACTTTCATTTGACTTGACTCAAAGTTCGAGCAAATACTCACAACTGCTTTGTTTAAATTGCTATTTCAGTATTTTAAACAAGCAAGCATAGCCAAGTTAAACATAGTCTGGACAGTGACAACTAGCGGGACGCTTCACTGAATCTCGCCTTGATGCTTGGCTTTTTTTGGTCCTTCCTCCTTCCTTATAAATATTTTATAACATAAGCGAAAGGGCTTTATCACAAAGACAGGCAAATAAAAAGTTTTCTTATTATTTAAGCAGTTTTATGTTTTTAGTTTCCCGCGTGTTATCAGTGAGAACTGACATCTTCTCACAGTCAGAGCATTCGAATTTTAAATTTATTCTCCAAGGTTGATTCAAATTTTTGTCAAGCCAATGCTACCAACAAAGCTACTGAGCTAGCTGCTGAGCTACTGAGCTACTGAGCTAGCTACTGAGCTACTGAGCTAGCTACTGAGCTACTGAGCTACTGAGCTAGCTATTGAGCTACTGAGCTAGCTACTGAGCTACTGAGCTAGCTACTGAGCTACTGAGCTACTGAGCTAGCTACTGAGCTACTGAGCTAGCTACTGAGCTACTGAGCTACTTAGCTACTGAGCTAGCTACTGAGCTACTGAGCTACTTAGCTACTGAGCTAGCTACTGAGCTACTGAGATACTGAGCTACTGAGCTAGCTACTTAGCTACTGAGCTAGCTACTGAGCTACTGAGATACTGAGCTACTGAGCTAGCTACTGAGCTACCGCGGCACACACTCACACAGGAGTGTACTGCGGCCCAAACTTTATATTATCGTTAGGCATGTACACTTCACTGCGCCTTGGGGGTTGGCTCTCAAGGCCGTTAATTGCACGAGCAGAGCCAAGCCGAGATTCCAATTCAGCCCCAAATTAATGTGACTGCACTTGGAATCGAGCCTGGGTCGCTGGCACACCAGAGCAGCTGCGCTACCGCTGGGCTACGGCCCCCCTGACTACTGAGCTACTGAGCTAGCTACTGAGCTACTGAGCTACTGAGCTACTGAGCTGCTGAGCTAGCTACTGTCGATTAGTGCTAAAAAGCGGAATACTGCTAGTGCAGCGTCATTCTACTTGAGTTGGCCACGAGTCTGGGCTGAGAGCCCACTCAGAACCACTGTGATGTAAATGCTTTCAGAGCGATTGGAAGAGCTCGAGAGTTGCAGGTTTAGTGATCGTTGAGTTCTGAACAAGAATCATTTACTACCATCGGATATTCATTGAAGCGATTGGTTAATTCACCTCATGATTTCTGAGCCTAATTATTTTAAGCCTAATCTGAGCCTTAGGTGCTGATAAGCGACAATCAGAAATTTTATGTAACATCAGTGGCGTACGTGACAGGAGCTCAACTTTGGCCACCTCTGGGACGAAGCAGCTACTGGCTTGAGACAGGTCGAAACGCCGACCAAGAGCCAGAGGCGCCCAACAAGAGTCAGGGCCGCCGACCAAGAGCCAGGGCCGCCGACCAAGAGCCTGGGCCACCCACCAAGAGCCAGAGGCGCCCACCAAGAGCCAGAGGCGCCCACCAAGAGCCAGAGGTGCCCACCAAGAGCCAGAGGCGCCCACCAAGAGCCAGAGGTGCCCACCAAGAGCCAGAGGTGCCCACCAAGAGACAGAGGCGCCCACCAAGAGCCAGAGGCGCCCACCAAGAGCCAGAGGCGCCCACCAAGAGCCAGAGGCGACCACCAAGAGCCAGAGGCGCCCACAAAGAGCCAGAGGCGCCCACCAAGAGACAGAGGCGACCACCAAGAGCCAGGGGCGCCCACCAAGAGACAGCAGATATTTGCGCCCCTTGGGCCGGGGTTGCGGCCCCTTTAATACGCCACTGACGCACAGTCGTGCACGGTTAAAGATGGTGTTGCATGGCGAAGTCGCCACCTGGTCTGTAATCTGCATGCAGGGACCGCTGGTAGCGACGTGAGGACAAGACAGTAGGTTTCTTGGAAAATGTCCCTAAAGTCTCAGATTGCCAGGAGAGCACACATGACTAATTTAGATCTGATAGCGACTAAACTATTTTTTTTTACATCCAGTCTGCCCTGTTGCTAAGTGTATTTCTTTCAATTCTTTATTTGTGAGGAGATTGATTTCATATTATTATTATATTTTCTGTTATGTAAAGCTTAAATATTTTTTGTTTAAATGCCTTTGACCTTCTCCTCTTATCAAGCTCAGCTAAGGCATTGGATTGATATGCATGTCTACATGTGCGTCATCGACTCCACACACCTGCACACCATTGGATTTGGACAAAGCTGATTTTGTCCGGGTAACCACGTGCGTTCGCTTTACATAGGTTTTACATACCTGAATTTCCACATGGACAAACAGATTCAGTTTTCATTGACTGGCTGAAGCCAGAACGCCTATCACAACCCGAGCGCCTATCACAACCCGAGCGCCTATCACAACCAGATCGCCTATCACAACCAGATCGCCTATCACTACCCGAGCGCCTATCACAACCAGAATGCCTATCACAACCAGATCGCCTATCACAACCAGATCGCCTATCACTACCCGAGCGCCTATCACAACCAGATCGCCTATCACAACCCGAGCGCCTATCACAACAAGAACGCCTATCACAATCAGATCGCCTATCACAACCAGATCGCCTATCACTACCCGAGCGCCTATCACAACCAGATCGCCTATCACAACCCGAGCGCCTATCACAACAAGAACGCCTATCACTACCCGAGCGCCTATCACAACCAGATCGCCTATCACAACCAGATCGCCTATCACAACAAGAACGCCTATCACAACCAGATCGCCTATCACAACCAGATCGCCTATCACAACAAGAACGCCTATCACAACCAGATCGCCTATCACAACCCGAGCGCCTATCACAACCCGAGCGCCTATCACAACCAGAGCGCCTATCACAACCCCAGCGCCTATCACAACCCGAGCGCCTATCACAACTAAGACCATTGTCAAGCACCTGCCTCTCCCACAAGACTGTACGTACCGAAATTACCATCTGAGGATGTAAGAAGTTCATTTCCGCCAACACGAATGCTTAAAACAATATTGATGCGAAATAATTGACCTGATTTATCCATAGTAAGCATATACGAGTTGATAGCTTATTCAACTTGACTGCTCTTCAATTTGAAAATAATGAAAATAGTATGAACTAATATACTTTTATTACCCTCACAAATAAAACTATGTACTTTACCATGTACTTTACAAGTGACAATTCGATAAAAGAAAATTTTCTTTGATCTGTAGCGTAATTTTCGAAAAGCCTTTAGAAAAAAGTCGAAATGCCATGGCTAAAAAAATTAATGACTGTCCAAATTAATTTTAGCGGTCATTTTGGTTACAGCAGCTCATCTACCCGGGCGGTCTGGTTCCCGGCATCCGTCAGGATCTCTTTGCTTTGCTTGCTTTTCGTTCTGTGAGGGCAGTTCTGCAGTCCGAGGCCCTACCTGACCACCAGAGGGTGGCACTGTTTCAGGTAGTGCTCGAGACCCTCCTGCTGTGCAACACCGAGACCTGGACGCTGACAGACTCACTTGAGCAGCTGCGCATCGCCTTCAAGATCGGCGACGAGCGAGTCACCAATGCGACACAGCATCGCCGCGCCGGCCGTGTCCGTCCAAGCCGCCTGTTGCGCCGTCAGCGACTCCAGCTGGCAGGCCACATCATCCGCGCCGAGTCGCACTGCCCGCAGCCGGTGCAGGAGGTGCTGCTGACGCTGCAGGCACCCTACTGGCAGGGACAGGCGCGGACTCGGCATTTCGTCGACTGCCTGCTGGCTGATGCCGGCGCCCCGGATTCGGTCGGCGGCGCGGCCTTCTTTCGCGAACCGGCTCAGAAGCGCGCCCTGTGACGCTGACTTCTAAAGACCCTGGCAGAGTATTTTGTTTTTTGTAAGGGGGGGGGGGCGCCAGTATTTGGTGTCTTGGCGTCCCTTGTGTCTTGGTTGGCGCCCTGTGTCTTGGTTGGCGCCCTGTGTCTTGACTGGCGTCCCTGTGTCTTGATTGGCGTTCCTGTGTCTTGATTGTCGTCCCTGTGTCTTGGTTGGCGCCCTGTGTCTTGATTGGCGTTCCTGTGTCTTGGTTGGCGCCCTTGTGTCTTGGTTGGCGCCCTGTGTCTTGGTTGGCGCCCTGTGTCTTGACTGGCATCCCTGTGTCTTGATTGGCGTTCCTGTGTCTTGATTGGCGTCCCTGTGTCTTGACTGGCGTCCCTGTGTCTTGATTGGTGCCCCTGTGTCTTGATTGGCGTCCCTGTGTCTTGACTGGCGTCCCTGTGTCTTGGTTGGCGCCCTGTGTCTTGGTTGGCGTCCCTGTGTCTTGACTGGCGTCCCTGTGTCTTGATTGGCGTCCCTGTGTCTTGATTGGTGCCCCTGTGTCTTGATTGGCGTCCCTGTGTCTTGACTGGCGTCCCTGTGTCTTGGTTGGCGCCCTGTGTCTTGGTTGGCGTCCCTGCCGCCCCCTGTCTCTTGGGCCGTTGAATGCCCCGTCCAAGATGTGACAAACCGTTCGCGACTGCTTCGGTAGTAAGAGCTAACTGACTTAAGAATTTGATTGTTAGATAATGAATAAGAAAAAAGGGAATATTTTTATTATCATCTGAGCCACATGTTTATACCCTTAGGTTACTTACCGGTACAAGGTCATCGACGCTAAAAAGTTCATGAAATACTGGCGACCAAACGGTTACGCTCGAGCAAATACGTAAATTGGGCCGATGGACAGAATAAAATTTTTAAAAACACAACACGCGATCAAATTCCTGTGCAGTATCAAATTACGAGCGTAGGATGAAATCTTTCCAACTTTCTCCGGATTTCAGAGCCTTAAAATGAGAGTGCGTATTGGCATTTTTCTTTTTTTGTGAGCACAGAAACAGCTCAGACATTCAATCTTGATATACGAGCTGCCACTTGGTTTCAATCGCAGTGGATTCCCCAGAAGTCTGAGGCCTGGACCATTGCATCCCCATTTCCCACAGCTTGCAAAGTCGGATGTTAAGTCCCAAACAGCTCAGGTAGCCTAGCAAAGTATTTTGTTTCAAAGCTAGTCAAAGCTAGTCAAAGCTAGGGCATGAGAAAATCAGGATGCTATATTAATTTTTTATTCTGCGTACATTTCCTGTACCTAAAAATCATAGAAACGCATGGCACAGTTTGACTCACTGGTTTTTATGAACCTATTTTATCATCTCTGTTACACATATTGTTACACAGTCAGCTAAGAATGATAGAATAGATTCATAACACCAATGAGCTGAGCCGTGCCATTTTAATGGTTTTTAAGCACAGGAGACATGCAATCATGGATGAATGAATAGAATGGATTGCTATTCTGGCTCTGACTATTTTCGTTTTTGACTCTTTTGCATCCGGTTCCCCCCCGTGCCTTTTCATTGGTTGATGATTGCCATAGACAATTGTCAGTTACTTGCAGAGAATATCGAGCGCTCGTAGGTCTTCCCCCTTTATTTCAAAACACGAGCGAAAGCGCTTGTGCATCGAAAGAAAGGGGCGAAGGCCGAAAATTGTCTATGGCAATCATCAACCAATGAAAAGGCACGGGGGGGAACCAGATGCAAAAGAGTCAAAAACGAAAATAGCCAGAGCCAGAATAGCAATCCATTCTATTCATTCATCCATGCATGCAATTTGTACGTAGAATAAACATTTAACATAGAAGAATCCTAATTTTCTGAACGAAAAGCTTTATGAATGTCAATAGAGCTATAAGAAAGGCACAACATATCAAAAGATGAGAATTGGGTCTGTCTCCTATCGAAAGAAATAACAATTTTAATATGAACAACGTGAAGAAAAGTTCCAATCTCCGTAGTGTATTTTTTCGGCGAAAACCATGCAGCTCCTTAACTTTTTCTAAGAAACATAATTTCCCGTCCTTCTACTTTAGTTGTCCTTGACTTAACTTGACTTAGCTGCAGGGCGGTCCGAAGACGCAGCGGGGAGGCGAGCGTCGCCCATTCCGCTAGCCCTGAAGTTGTCCCAGCTAATGTTGCGTTCAAGTAGGATTTGAGCAAAAGCAGACTTCTCGAAAAAAGAAACAGGCTCTCAAAAGTGACGCCTCGCCATGGTTTCGAGCGCTTCAGAGGCGCTGATCTGTGGAGGTGGGGTGGGTCAAAGAAATTTGCAAGCAGAAGCAATTTCGACAAAAAATGCTGAGCGGACAGATTATTCAAGTGGGATCTCTGCCGCCCTGGCAACTGCTGCTGCGGCGGCCCGCTGCACTGCCTGCCAACTGAAGACTCGCTGTGGCGAGGATGAGAGGGGTGGGAGCCCAGTGCCAGTGTTTGGACAGCGAATGCGTCTCCCAGTCACCCAGACCCCCGCGCGAGGCGAAGCCGTGGGTGGGGGGGGACTGCAGCTCTTCGGCAACATGTGGAACTCGGGGCTCTCAAGAGCTGCGCCGTCGCCCCGCTATCCACCTGTGGATCAACTGCTGCCCCCACCCTCCTCGGACACCCCGGCTTCTACAAGCTGATAAATTCGGGCCCCTTCCACGCTTGCTGTGTGGATCCAACTCTTTCCTGAGCGACACTGCTGACGTATCGGTAAGTTTCAATGCTTTCACTGGAAGCATAACTCTGTCTCCTGAGTTCCCTTTGCTTGAGTCATGCCAAGTTTTTCCGTTGCTTTGCAGACAACAAGATGCGTCTCACAGTGCTGTTTCTTCTTTCTGTTTGTCTTTTTCTTGCGCTAACCAGCGACGTTGGAGAGTCCTGGGGGTGAGTTTGAGTCATATTTTTGTCTTCGAATCATTCCTGCCCTTATTTTTAACAGCAAGCTTTTTCAATTAGCGTTGAAGGTGCTGAACAATCCTAACGCCTTTTTTCCACTCGCTTTCAGATGCGGATGGGCGTGCAAACGCATGCGTCGCATCCGAGCGAGAGCCGCCAGGCTGAGGCGGCTGGCGATTCAGAGGGCCAGGGCCCTCAGGCGCCGCATCTTGCTGGCTCGGCGGAGAGCAGCCAGAGCTGCGGCAAGAGCGCGGGCCAGAGCCAGAGCTTGGGCTCGAGCCAGGGCCAGAGCTGCGGCTAGAGCCAGGGCCAGAGCCAGAGCCATTGCTAGAGCCAGGGCTAGAGCTTTAGCCAAACGGTTGGCAAGAGCCCGCGCAAGAGCTCGCGCAATTGCCAGAGCCAGAGCTAGAGCTTTGGCCAGACGTGTGGCAAGAGCACGCGCAAGAGCTCGCGCAATCGCCAGAGCCAAGGCTAAAGCTTTGGCCAGACGTGTGGCAAGAGCACGCGCAAGAGCTAGAGCCAAGGCTAGGGCTTTGGCCAGAGCAGCGGCTAGAGCAGCGGCCAGAGCAAGGGCCAGAGCTAAAGCTCGTGCCCGGGCCATCGCCAGGCGGTTGGCAAAAGCACGAGCCAGAGCTAGAGCAATCGCTAGAGCCAGGGCCAGAGCTTTGGCCAGACGTTTGGCAAGAGCTCGCGCAAGAGCTCGTGCAATCGCCAGAGCCAGGGCTAGGGCTTTGGCCAAGGCAGCGGCGAGAGCAAGGGCCAGAGCCAGAGCTCGTGCCCGGGCCGTCGCCAGAGCCTTGGCACGTGCTAAAGCTAGAGCCCGGGCTAAGGCAAGAGCTGTGGCTAGAGCATTGGCTAGAGCAAGAGCCAGAACGAGAGCACTGGCCCGAGCAAAAGCCAGAGCCCTGGCCAGGGCAGTGGCCAGAGCCAAAGCTAGAGCAAGAGCCAGAGCTAAAGCATTGGCCAGAGCCAAAGCCCTAATTCGTGCCCGAGCCCGATCTTTGGCGGCGGCGGCGGCGAGAGTAAAAGCAAGAGCCACAGCCCGAGCGAGAGCCTGGGCCAGGAGACGAGCTCTAGCCCTGAAGCGAGCCAAAGCCACAGCGAGACGAAGAGCCAGAGCTCTGGCCAGGGCCGTCGCTAAAGCAAGTAGAAGAGCAAAAGCTTTAGCTAGAGCCAAGGCTAGAAGAGTGGCCAGAGCGGCGGCAAGAGCGGCGAAGAAGATTCGAGACTGGTTCCGAAGGCGGGCCAAGCGCGGAAGAATCATCAAGAGATCAATCTACCGTCGTGTGAAGCGGCTCAAAACCCGTTTTGTCAAGTTCGTCAAGCGTCTGTTCCGCAAATGCCCACGAGGATACAAGAAGCGTGGAAATCGTTGCTACCGCCTTTACTGCCCGAAGCCGTACGTCCGCCGAGGCGCCCGGTGCGTTCGCTACTACCGAATCTACAAGCCCCGAAAATGGTGCCCCAAAGGTTTCCGTCGAAGAGGCAGCCGGTGCATCAAGCGCATGCGCATCATCTGCGCAGCTGGCTATCGAGTTTACCGCGGCAGATGTCACCTGGTCCGGTGCCGTCGTGGATTCATCAAGATCGGTAGAAGCTGCCGCCGCAGCTGCAAGCCCGGATTCCGACTCCGTGGCCGTTTTTGCGTTCGCTATCGCTTCCGATGCCCCAAGAACTTTTATTACCATCGAAGGCGCTGCGTCCGATTCCGCCGAGGATCGACAAGGTAATTTTTGAAACTGCGAGTAGCATAGCATTTGAAATTGTTGCAATGCAAACCTAAGATGCGCGTGCAATTTTTTACTGTAGATGCCCGAGAGGATACCGCAGGAGAGGCAGAAAGTGCTTGCGCACCGTTCGATCGTGCCCGCTTAACTACCGCCGCCGAGGCAGGCGGTGTGTCAAGCGCTGTGCAAGCGGCCGGGTGCCTCGGCGCATTCGCCGCGGAGTGATCAGGTGCGTTGTCGTCACGTCCAAGTGCCCACTCGGTTACAGTCTGCGACGCGTGCGACGCGGAAGGCGCTACAGGTACTTTCCTTTAGTAGCAAATGTGAATACAAGATACTTTAAGAACAAAATAAATACTAAGTATTACATCTGCTTCAGGTTCCGCTGCGTCATCAATGCTGGAAGATGTGCACGTGGATTCAGACGAGTCAAGCGATACAGACGTGGCTTTTCTTGCGTTCGCATTGTCTGCCCGAGACACTACAGGAAACGCGGATCTCGATGCGTCTACCGACCACCCAAGGGTGGCAGCCGAAGATGTCCGGCAGGTTACAAAAAGGTGCGAGGCGTCTGCAAGAAGCTGAACTGCCCGGCCGGCTACGTGCGCAGGGGATCGCGCTGTGTGCACACCAGGTGCCCCCGTTTCTACCGCCGAGTGGGCAGATTCTGTGCCCGGATACGCTTTGTTGGCAAATGCCCAAGAGGCTGGCGCAGGACTGGCCGTCTCTGCCGCAGACGTGTGTGCCCGAGCGGCTTCAAGAAAGTTGGTCGCTACTGCATGCGTAAGTCCTTAACATAAATTGCAGTTCTCACTAAAGATGCAGTCACTTGAGCACTGGGTAATGCAGATAACCCACAACGCTTTAGCGATTTGAATCAAATAGAAATAGAATTGCGGCTTGCGATTTGCGGATATTTTATCCGACCGAACCAATTTTTCAATAAATATTTACAGGAAAATCCTGTCCATCTGGATTTGTCCGACGTGGTCGGGCTTGCTACAGAGGTGAGTTGATCCAAGCTCCTAATTGATGAATGATTCTCAGTTTTTCGAGTAAAGCGCGCAGCGACAGTTATTAAATATTGTTTTAATATTAAAATTTTAGCCCGATGCGCTCGCGGCTTCAAAAAGATGGGAAGCGTGTGCATCAGTGAGTGACTGACGGTTTTGATTTAAGTTTTAGTTTTGAACCAGTGTACAGAACGCATTATTGTAACGAATTTAATTATTCGCCCTCCAGGACGCTGTCCAAGCGGCACCAGAACGACGCGGTATTTCTGCATCCGCAAGCGTTGCCCGAAATTCTTCAGGCGCGTTGGGCAGAGCTGCGTTAGAGGTTTGATGATCTTGATGCTGACTAGATATCTTAACAATGCTGGATTAGATCTGTGCAGACAATAGTTCAAGAAATTTTCACCTGTTCCTTATGATGACCTACTTCAGCTCGCTGTCCCTCCGGCTACGTGGCCCGCTCCTACCGCACTAGAGTGTATCTCAAGCATCGTGTTACCGGATACACCAAGAAGTGCACCTGCATTAATGGCAAATCAAGTGCCAAGCCACGGGCAAACTCCATCGATGTGGCTTTTGTAGTTGACGTGAGCGGCAGCATGGGCCGAGTCATCAGCGCCATCAAGAAAAACATTGTCAACGTCATCAACGTCAACGCTAAGTCCAGAGTGGTACGTAAAATAAAATCAGCGGAAATTCCCCCTCATCCATCAGGACAATTTGAAAATGATTAATCTTAACCTTCCACTGTGTCTCCTCAATTCAGGTGGACAAATTCATTCTCGTGCCGTTCGCGGACCCAAAAGTGGGACCAGTGACAATCAGCAGAGGTCGGTCCCGCCTGCACAAGAGCAGGCTTATCAAAGCGGTCAGGCGCATGCGAGCCAGCGGTGGCGGCGACTGTCCGGAGATGAGCCAGTCCGGCATGTACGAGGCGCTCCGGCGCGTCAAGCGAAACTCCATCGTCTACGTGTTCACTGATGCCAGTCCGTCGAGACGAGACAAACGGTTGGAAATTTCACTACTTGATTAAACAGTTATCTTTAAAATATTTGCTACAAATAAACAATCATGCAATAAACCCTTCTAGTCTAGTGCAACAAGAAAATGAAGTAAAAATAAACCATTTGAAACTCCTATTACAGACGACAGGCCGACGTGCTCCGGCTGTCGAAGAGCAAAAACGTGCAGCTCAACTTCCTGCTCACCGGTCCAATGTGCGGCAAAAGGAATTCGTACAAAAACTTGTCAAAGAAATCGAAAGGTGCCTGGATCAAAATGAAAAGGTCGACAACGTACCGCGTTTTGCGCTTCCTCAGCAAGGCCATCCCCAAGGGCGCCACCGCTCTGAGGATGCTGAACCGGCGCGGACTATCCTCATTCATCAAAGCAAGGAAAACATGCACTTGCCACCGCATTGCCAGAATGAAGGCCCGTTACAAGTACGTCAGCTCGGTGAAATGCTTTGTCAGGCCTCGGCCAAGCACTGGCCGCTGCTCCAGAATCCTGAACCAGCGAAGGCGACTAAGACGCGCGGCCCAGCTTTACCGGCGTCGCATGCGAATTGGCAGGCGGTCAGCGCGGCGAAGAAGCGCCAGGCGATTCCGGGCAGTCAGAAAGCAACTGCGAGCGATTGCAAGAAACCTGAGACGCTGCTACAGAAGCAAAACAAGAAGTAAGACGGGCAGCTTCAAAATTTTCAAAATATAAAATTATTTAAATGCTAAGGAAAATTCAGAATTAAAAAAACTATATTTTCGTCAAAGTACTCTCTTGCAAAAGGAACTAACAAAAAGTCACTAGGATTAAGTTCTAGAGTGGAGTGTATGAGACCAGTATATTATATAATGCTGTGTCAATCTACAGAATAGTTGAAGCAAAGAGACTGATGAAGAAAACATAAAACTCGTTTCTTTTTAATAACCTTCAGATTTGTGCAGAAAGGTCAGATGCGGACGGGGTAGACGCTGTTTCGTCCGAAACATGCGCCGCCGTTTCGGATCTGTCTACCGCTACGTCAGAACCGCATCCTGCAGGCCTGTCAGGAGTAAGAATTTTTTTGTAATCCTTCTGGTTCATTCAAGTATTTTAAGGAGACAAATTCAGTCTCTGAATAACATCACTTTGTGGCAAAAACTGTTTTATAGATCTGTGCAGAAGAGTCCGGTGCAAGTCGGGTTATCGGTGCCGAGTTTCATACCAGCGCAGAATAGTGACCCGCAGGGTGACTCGATTCGTCAGAAAGTGTCCATGCCGCAAGGTCCTGGTTAAGCCATCCGCCTCCAAAAAGAAGACAGGCCTGGTCGACATGGCGTTCGTTGTAGATACCACAGGAAGCATGGGCAGAGTCATCAAAGGAATCCGGTCAAGCATCAAGCAGATTGTGGCTGCAAACAGGCGTACAGTCAGTCGCTTCGTCATCTCTGCTTTCAATGATCCAAAGGTAAGGATTAAAACACAACAAGTGAAGTATGGACTCTCCAATCCCAATAACAGAAAATACAATGACACTTGGGATCAACGTCGTTTTTTTTCAGGTTGGTCCAATTACTGTCAGCTCAAGAGCCAGAACAATTTTTGCCGCAGTGAACAGACTTAAACCCAGAGGAGGTGGCGACTGTCCTGAAAGGAGCATGAGCGGTATTCTTGCTGCCGCTAAGCGAGTGAAGTCCGGATCGGTCATCTACGTGTTCACGGATGCAAGCGCAAAAGACAGAGGAAGGAGGCGTCAAGTAAGCTAATGGATAAGTTATTGTGTTCAGTTTCTGATTAGTAGTCCTTGGCAACTGCACAAAAGGTTTCCTGTTTTTAAAAAAAATGCATACTTTCCACTACTTTCAGGTTCGAGAAATTGTGAAACGGAAGTCCCTCCAAGTGATGTTCATCATCACAGGTCGATTGTGCGGCCGAAGCTACCGCAAGGAGTACCAATATGTGTCGAGAGGCAACGGCCGGGTTATAAAAACAACAAGTGGACGCATCAAGAAGGTGCTCAGCTTCATCCAAAAAGCGGTCAAGTTAGGAAGCCGCCGACTGAGGCGCTTGAACCTCTCTCACCTGTCGAAGTTCATCCGCAAGTGCCACTGTCGCCGCGTCAAACAGAGGGTCACAAGAAGATACACTAGAACCAGGCGAGTGGCCAAGTGCACAAAGAGACCAAAGGGAGCTTGCTCATCGCGAAGATGCAGTAAGGGCTACAAGTGTGTGCACTATCGAGTAAAAACACGTCGAGGCAGCGGACTTAAAACACGATGTGTCAGCATCAATAGTGAGTATTTCTTCTCCAATATAACCCTGCCTCTTCACTAAACTTTAACCTTTGCTCAAAAACTCAACAAAACTTTCTCTAGACCCATGCAAGAAAATGCGTTGTCAGAAAGGACGCAAATGCATTGTGCGCTTCTTCGGAAGAGTCTACAAAAAAGGAAAACGGCGTGTTAAGTTGGTGCGCAAAAAAGCCGTCTGCGTCAAGCGAATATCAAGTAAGATATATTTAATAGGCTGAAAAACTTTGACCTGTAAGAAAAATTGCAACACTTCAACATCATCAAAAACCTGTAGACCTGTGCAGAAGAGTTCGTTGTGGAAGATACAGGCGCTGCATTGTCCGAAGACTGAGAAGAGGATCACGACGCATGGTAGCACGATGTGTAGGTCCAAAGCCAAAAGGTAAGCTCTAAGCAGAAAAATTGGTATTTTATATTCATCTTGAGCCAGCTAAAAACTTTTGCCCCAGTGCGATACTCCACTCACTTGGTAGGCAACGCCACTCAAAATATCAAAGACGAAAAACATTTTAAAAACTTACAGGTAAGTGCGGCCGACGAACCTGCCGAAGGAACCAGAGGTGCGTGACACGAAGATCTAGCAGGCGAATCCGAAGCCTCAGAAGAAGCATCAACAAACTGCGACGAGCTCACAGGAGCAGGACTGTCGCCGAGAGACGACGACATGCAGCCTCCATCCGAAAGAGCCGAACACCAGCTCGCTACCGCCGTAAGCAATACTACTGAAACTGCTTTTTTGGCAACATGTAACAACGCTAGCGAATATAAATGCATTTCGTGTTCAGTATTTCGTTTTGGTTGTTTATATCACGCTTTCACTTTGCATACTTCTCCGCTTCAGGAGTGCGAGTGAAGCACGCTTGCGAGGGCAAATCTCTGACCATCAGATGTCCATCCAGATACGTCATCCGGGTGCTGCGCGGATTCTATGGCAGAACATCTAACAAATACTGCGCTCGAGGACCCCGCAAGACATACAAGTGCAGCAGCGGCCGAGCCAACAAAGTCATCGCTTCCAAGTGCAACAACCGGCGAGCATGCAGGGTGCGAAGCAACAACGCCGTCTTCGGAGATCCTTGCCGCGGAACATACAAGTACATGACCGTGAGGTACAGATGCCAGCTGGCTTCATCGGTTGTGTCTAGCTACGCGAAGCGCAGAGCTCGACTTGCACGACTGCACAAGAGACGATTGAACGCTCTTCGATCGAGGCACAGGCGCAGAGTCGCTCGACTGATCCGACTGCTGAGACGAGCTAGACGAGGATCGAAGAGATGCGTCCGAAGGAGACGACCTTCCAGAGGTTAGTCGGCTATTCGGTCGACCGTTTATTTAAAGCAAAACAAATGCAGAAATTATTGATGCCCCACCTAGTAAATTGCTTCCTCAAATATCTAGTGAGACTTTGAGCTACGGATTTTAGAGTTGAAGCACTTTCACCGAAGTTCATACGTTGCTCCTCACCGAATCACAACATACTTAGGCAAGAAATGCGGCCGACGAACCTGCCGAAGGAACCAGAGGTGCGTGACACGAAGATCTAGCAGGCGAATCCGAAGCCTCAGAAGAAGCATCAACAAACTGCGACGAGCTCACAGGAGCAGGACTGTCGCCGAGAGACGACGACATGCAGCCTCCATCCGAAAGAGCCGAACACCAGCTCGCTACCGCCGTAAGCAATACTACTGAAACTGCTTTTTTGGCAACATGTAACAACGCTAGCGAATATAAATGCATTTCGTGTTCAGTATTTCGTTTTGGTTGTTTATATCACGCTTTCACTTTGCATACTTCTCCGCTTCAGGAGTGCGAGTGAAGCACGCTTGCGAGGGCAAATCTCTGACCATCAGATGTCCATCCAGATACGTCATCCGGGTGCTGCGCGGATTCTATGGCAGAACATCTAACAAATACTGCGCTCGAGGACCCCGCAAGACATACAAGTGCAGCAGCGGCCGAGCCAACAAAGTCATCGCTTCCAAGTGCAACAACCGGCGAGCATGCAGGGTGCGAAGCAACAACGCCGTCTTCGGAGATCCTTGCCGCGGAACATACAAGTACATGACCGTGAGGTACAGATGCCAGCTGGCTTCATCGGTTGTGTCTAGCTACGCGAAGCGCAGAGCTCGACTTGCACGACTGCACAAGAGACGATTGAACGCTCTTCGATCGAGGCACAGGCGCAGAGTCGCTCGACTGATCCGACTGCTGAGACGAGCTAGACGAGGATCGAAGAGATGCGTCCGAAGGAGACGACCTTCCAGAGGTTAGTCGGCTATTCGGTCGACCGTTTATTTAAAGCAAAACAAATGCAGAAATTATTGATGCCCCACCTAGTAAATTGCTTCCTCAAATATCTAGTGAGACTTTGAGCTACGGATTTTAGAGTTGAAGCACTTTCACCGAAGTTCATACGTTGCTCCTCACCGAATCACAACATACTCAGGCAAGAAATGCGGCCGACGAACCTGCCGAAGGAACCAGAGGTGCGTGACACGAAGATCTAGCAGGCGAATCCGAAGCCTCAGAAGAAGCATCAACAAACTGCGACGAGCTCACAGGAGCAGGACTGTCGCCGAGAGACGACGACATGCAGCCTCCATCCGAAAGAGCCGAACACCAGCTCGCTACCGCCGTAAGCAATACTACTGAAACTGCTTTTTTGGCAACATGTAACAACGCTAGCGAATATAAATGCATTTCGTGTTCAGTATTTCGTTTTGGTTGTTTATATCACGCTTTCACTTTGCATACTTCTCCGCTTCAGGAGTGCGAGTGAAGCACGCTTGCGAGGGCAAATCTCTGACCATCAGATGTCCATCCAGATACGTCATCCGGGTGCTGCGCGGATTCTATGGCAGAACATCTAACAAATACTGCGCTCGAGGACCCCGCAAGACATACAAGTGCAGCAGCGGCCGAGCCAACAAAGTCATCGCTTCCAAGTGCAACAACCGGCGAGCATGCAGGGTGCGAAGCAACAACGCCGTCTTCGGAGATCCTTGCCGCGGAACATACAAGTACATGACCGTGAGGTACAGATGCCAGCTGGCTTCATCGGTTGTGTCTAGCTACGCGAAGCGCAGAGCTCGACTTGCACGACTGCACAAGAGACGATTGAACGCTCTTCGATCGAGGCACAGGCGCAGAGTCGCTCGACTGATCCGACTGCTGAGACGAGCTAGACGAGGATCGAAGAGATGCGTCCGAAGGAGACGACCTTCCAGAGGTTAGTCGGCTATTCGGTCGACCGTTTATTTAAAGCAAAACAAATGCAGAAATTATTGATGCCCCACCTAGTAAATTGCTTCCTCAAATATCTAGTGAGACTTTGAGCTACGGATTTTAGAGTTGAAGCACTTTCACCGAAGTTCATACGTTGCTCCTCACCGAATCACAACATACTCAGGCAAGAAATGCGGCCGACGAACCTGCCGAAGGAACCAGAGGTGCGTGACACGAAGATCTAGCAGGCGAATCCGAAGCCTCAGAAGAAGCATCAACAAACTGCGACGAGCTCACAGGAGCAGGACTGTCGCCGAGAGACGACGACATGCAGCCTCCATCCGAAAGAGCCGAACACCAGCTCGCTACCGCCGTAAGCAATACTACTGAAACTGCTTTTTTGGCAACATGTAACAACGCTAGCGAATATAAATGCATTTCGTGTTCAGTATTTCGTTTTGGTTGTTTATATCACGCTTTCACTTTGCATACTTCTCCGCTTCAGGAGTGCGAGTGAAGCACGCTTGCGAGGGCAAATCTCTGACCATCAGATGTCCATCCAGATACGTCATCCGGGTGCTGCGCGGATTCTATGGCAGAACATCTAACAAATACTGCGCTCGAGGACCCCGCAAGACATACAAGTGCAGCAGCGGCCGAGCCAACAAAGTCATCGCTTCCAAGTGCAACAACCGGCGAGCATGCAGGGTGCGAAGCAACAACGCCGTCTTCGGAGATCCTTGCCGCGGAACATACAAGTACATGACCGTGAGGTACAGATGCCAGCTGGCTTCATCGGTTGTGTCTAGCTACGCGAAGCGCAGAGCTCGACTTGCACGACTGCACAAGAGACGATTGAACGCTCTTCGATCGAGGCACAGGCGCAGAGTCGCTCGACTGATCCGACTGCTGAGACGAGCTAGACGAGGATCGAAGAGATGCGTCCGAAGGAGACGACCTTCCAGAGGTTAGTCGGCTATAATTGTCTTGTTTTTATTAATTTTTGTAGATTTGTAAAAACCTTTTTCTAATTTCTTTTTTTTGGTTTATATTGTTATTGAAAATACCTGCACCCGATTTTTAGGTTTGTGTGCTAAAAAACGGTGCTCCAAAGGCAAGCGTTGCATTGTGAAACGAACTATCACAAAAGCGGGCCGTAAATTTCACTCAGAGAGACGTAGAATGACCAAAGGATATCGCAAGCAGATTCGAGCTCTGAAACTAAGGTTTGTAAGAAGTCGGCGATCTGCAAAGTTGTCTTACGGACGGGCATCAGCTGCTTTTAAGAAGGCTATTCGGAAAGCATCTAAGGCGAAGAAAGCTGCCTCTGTTAAGAGCTTGAGAAGATCCTGGAGACTTCGCAGAAGATCTTACGTTTTGAAGCTTCGTAAAGAAAGAAGAAAGTTCTTGAAGGCTAGAAGAAGTCTCAGCCTGCGTTTTAGGCGTAGCCTATCAAGCCATTCTCGAAAGAATCGAAGAACTAAGACTGCTGTACGAGCTGCTGTTTGTGTAGTGAATCAATGTTCAAAAGTCAAGTGCAAGTCGGGATTCTCTTGCAGGCATGTGAGGCGGTTTACAAAGAAGTTTAGCGCATTCCTTCGTCAGAAACGAGCTTTGACAAAGTCTTACTTTGCCAGTCACAAGAAGATCACGTTGGCTTACCGAAGAAGAAGTCGCCAAGCTGCAAGAAACTTCCGCAAGTATGCCGCAACTTATCGCTCGAGCTTCAAGCGAGCAAAATCTGGCAGTGCGAAGAAACGTCTCAGAGTTGCGTTCCGTCGTCGAGTAAGAAGCTTCAGAAGAAGTAGGCGCGCAGCTTTCAAGCAGTATCGTCGCTCAGTACGACTGGCTAGGCGCCGCTTGGCTCAAAGGCTTAGATCACTGCGTAAGAAGCAAGGCAAGGGAGTTTTCAAGAACCGCGTTAGGACTGTGGCTCGATGCATCAAAAAGGCGACGAGTGAGTGCTTTGTTTTTTTTAACTGCGACAGATATTTTAGTTACACTACTGCAATATACCTGCATTTCTTTTCGCCCACCTTTGCATATCTAGGATCCTGTCGAAAAGTTCGATGCTCAGCTGGAAAGCGCTGCGTGGTTAAAAAAGTTCCAACTTGGTGGTACAGGCTTTACCGCATCAGTGTGAAGAGGGCCTACAGACGGTTCCACACCCGGCTACGCCGCACTGTGCAAAAACTCCGACACCGACACAGAGTGCACCGTAGATTTTTGGCACGGAGAAGCAGAAGAGCAGGAAAATCATTTTCTTTCTGGCTAAGACACGCTTTGAGACGCATTCGCAGATCCCGGCGCTCTCGAGTCCGTCGTGTTCGCAGGTCAAGGCGTAACCTGAAAAGATTTGTTAGAAAATTGCGACGAGCTCGCTCTCGACTGTGGGGAAGGTTCAGAAGAGCTGCAAGGCGCTATGGAAGGCGATTCAAAAAGCTTTTTAGAAAATTCTCTCGACGAAAGGGACGGCGTGGACGTTCTTCTCGTAGACGACGCGTTCCAAAATCAGTTGTTCGCCGATTCAGAAGGAATCAGAAGAAGTACGCCAGACGCGTCTTCTCATTGAAAAGCTGGTTCGGAAGAAAAGCGAGAATTTTCAAGGCTCTGTATTACAAGTCTAAAAAGGCGACCAAAGCAGCAAAGAAATCGATCAGGAAAAAGATGCGCTCTTTGTATAGAAGAATTTCCAGGGTTTATCGAAGAAGACTGAAACGAGCTGTGGTTTCGTACTACAAGAAAAAGAGCATCCTTGCAACCTCTCTACAAAGAAGGCTTCGAATGTTGCGCAAGCGACTTGGCAGACGCAAGGGACGGCGATTTATTCGTCGGGCCATGTGCGTTGCCAAAAATCCTTGCAGAAGAAAGCGCTGTAGACGGGGATACAGGTGCAGAGTGCGCAGAGTCAAGTCAAAGAGGGGTCGAAAAATCACTGTTGGACGCTGCGTCAGAAAGTCTAGTAAGTAATCGTTATGTTAATTCAATAAATAGCAATATTTGCTATTCCTTCTGCCCATAAGCTCGTATTATTTCCGAATGAGGCAAACAGTGCATGATATTTTTTTAATTTCAGATCCATGCAGCAGAAAGAAGTGCGGAAAGAACCGTCGCTGTGTGGTGAGAAGGATCCCAACTCGAGCCTTCCGGCTGTACCGCTTCTATCTAAGAGTCAGTAGGAAACGTTTCCGTCTTCGAATGCATGGCATACGCAGGAGGCTTGGCCGTAGGCGTCGACGTCTGGCGGCCCGCGCTATCCGTCGAAACCGACGCTTGAGACGATCAGCCGCTCGGCGATTCCGAGGCCGACGACGGGCAAGACGCTTCCGAAGTTTGAGACGGTCACTGAAGCGCACTCTTCGAAGGCATCGCCGTCGTTCGACCCGGTCGTACCGACGAATTCGCAATAAGCTAAGACGGCGTCTGAGACGCGCCACAAGGCGACAATACAGACGACTCATGCGAAACAAACGGCGCTACATTACCCGCGCCGTTTGTGCACCAAAGAGAGCAAGTGAGTCACATAATTTCATTTTTTCTCACATGCGGTTTCTTGCACTTAGAGACGCGAGAGAGATATATTATTTTCCGATCAAATTCATTCAGATCCATGCAGTAAGAAGCGCTGCCCAAGTGGATCCAGGTGCGTCGTGCGCAGAAGAGTTCCAAGGCTGTACAGGCGCTTCAGAAAAATCGTAAAGCGTCGCTATAGAAGATACGCTATTGCAAGGCGCCGGCTCTCCAAACTTAGTCGCAGAAGACGAGCGGCAACTGCTAGAAAGTTGAAGCGTTCCCTGAAAAGAAAATTGAGAAAGATCTGGAAAACCTTTAAAAGACGCGGAGCCTTTAAACGAAGTGGGCGTTTGGTAGCTCGCTGTTATAAGCCAGGAAGTAAGTTGACAAAGGCCCGAGATATTCGCTTGCGGCTTGCGCATCGCTAACTTATGCTGTCTCTGAATTTTAGAGTTTTGCCCGAGCGGATACCGTCGCCGGGGACGAACTTGCGTCGGCTACTATCGGGTGTGCCCGCGAACTTTCACTATGATTAGGAACAAGCGCGGAGGGCGGTGCATCAGTAAGCCAATTTTATTGTATAACGACTAGGAAAGCTTTCTCAAAGACTTTCCAGCGATTATCATAGATTATTAACTATTGCTCTCAAAAAAAATATTGCAGAGTTCAACAAGATTTGCAAGTCCGGCAAATTTTTGTTCAATAACCGCTGTTGGCGAAAATGCCCTCGTGGCACCAGACGCTCATCAAGACGGTCCTGCAAGCGTAAGTTAAAAAGGGGCGTTGTCTAGTTTTTTTGTGATTCTTTACTTATTGGTAAAGCAGAATATCAATACTCAACCTGGCATTGCGTAATACGGTTTTAGTTGTCAAGTCATGTCCTGCATTCATGCTCAGTAGACGATGCGTCAAGAGATGTCCAAGAAGATTCGTCGCGGTGGGTCGTCGATGCAGGCGTAAGTTTAGAAGTCTGAAAACAATCCTATGCTTTACTGCCTTTTGAACCGATTTCACAACTAGCCAAAATGTTTTTTACAGGATGCCCACGAAACTCTTTCCGACGAGGAAACAACTGCTACCGTGAGTAAATTCATTGTTAAAAACCAAATCTTGACTACTGACTCGTACAACAGAAATTTTTTGCTTACCGCGTTGCTTTCGGTTGGTGTATTACAGGCCGCAGAATTTACTGCCGCTCTGGATTTTCTTACCGAGGAAGATGCAGAAGTAGATGCCCGGCCCGCACTTATGCAAGAGGACGAAGATGCATCCGTAAGTATTGCGCAAGAGAGCAAGCAGTCCAATGTCTGTGCAAAAACAAAAAAATCATTCAACCATCCAGTACAATAGTGGATTAATGCAATCAGCTACGACAAATTTTAGGAGCTCGCTGTCCACGCGGATCAAAGGCCAGACTCAGCATCCGAAGGGGCAAAATCGTTTGCATAAGTATGAACTATTTGATTTTTATATGCGGTTTAGAAGCGGGCTGCTTTTTAAATACGAACTCATTCTCATCTTCTGCATTTCCCTTTGCAGGAAAGCGCGGTTGCAAGCGTGGCCTGGTTTACTACTCTGGCTCTTGCCGATCGAAGTGCCCCAGTGGAACCGTCGACGACGCTGGTACTGCCTGAAGATCTGCAAGAAGGGCTTCATGAGAGTGGGATTCCGCAGACAGAGATGCATCCGGGCATACTGCTACAACAAGTTCCGCATTGGCCGGTCCTGTGTGAGAAAGTGCCCAGTCGGCTACATTGGAATTCGACGAAAGTGCCGAAGAGTTTCCATCTCGTGTCCCAAGGCCTACGTTAGGCTTGGCCGCGCGCTCTGCCTCAGAAATTGTCCAGCCGGTTTCACCAAGAGGGGCAAACAATGCGCGTACTCCGCCTGCCGCAAGGGAACATACAGGTACCGAGGCACCTGCATGAAGGGCTGTCCAGCTGGAACAAAGCGACGAGGATCGTACTGTTTCAGTAAGTTATTTGCCTGTTCAATGTAGCATGATTTAACCCTTTCAACGTCATAAAAGTTATTCCACACATCTAAAATTTTAGAGAGAAGCAAATGCCGCTTTGGTCGCTTCGCCTACGGAAAGCGATGCCTGGTGAGGTGCCCGCCTGGTCACTATCGAAGCTTTGCTAGACGATCGTGTGTCAGTGAGTATTTCTCTTTGATTCGGCTATGCTTCTCTTAGCTGTAACCGCTAATTCGATATACGCTATTCAATTGCTAAATCAAAACATTTCAAATCTCTTATATACATCGATTATGTTCCAGGAATCAAGCACTGCAAAAAAGGTCTGCTTAGATTCAGAAGACTCTGTCTCAAAACGTGCCCTCTTGGCTTCCGAAGAAAGAGACGAAGCTGCGTACGAAAATACGTCTGCCGAAACGGAAAGATGTACAGAGGAGTCTGCATCGTTACCAAATGTCCTTCTGGAACTCACAACATTCGAGGATCGTGCGTTCGCACGCGTAAGTCTGATTAAAGGGTTGAATGAGGGATTAATTAATTGCAAAGCGCAATGACCAACTTACAAACATCTTTTTTTTCATTCCATCTTAGCTCGCCTCTGCCCGTCTGGTAGGCTGCTGCTAATCAAGCCGAGTGGTGCTAGATCTTGCGTTCGAGCCTGCCCAAGGACCTACACAGTTGTTAGGTCGCGGGGCTCTTGCAAGCCTACACGCTGTCCAAAGGGCATGTACCGTCTGGGAATAACATGCAGAAAGTCCTGTCCCAAAGGATTCCGTGCTCGAAGAGGTCGCTGTAGAGCTGTCAGAAAGAGCTGCAAAGACGGCCTGTTCCGACTCCGCAGGCGTTGTGTGAAGCGATGCCCAAGAGGCTTCAAGGCCAGAGGAGGTCGCTGTAGACGAGTGCCTTTCAGATGCAAGAAAGGAACTTTCAGGTTCAGAAGGCGTTGCGTCAAGAAATGCCCGAAAAAATACACCGGTCGCGTCTACAAGCGGGCGAGAAGAGCGCCAGTCCGATACTGCAGGCCTATTAGAAGCTGCAAGAAGGGACAAGTGCTCGTTTACAGACGGTCACGGAGTCGCTACAGGTCAAGATGTGTCAGTGCAAGCAAGCCTTGCAAAACTGGTTACGTGCTGAGAAGACGTGTCGTACGATTTAATAGAGGCGGAAGGAGGGTGCGCAGAGTGCTAAGACTGTGCAAGAGAGCCAGGGAAAGCTGTGCCAAGGGATTGTTCTTGTTCCACGCCAAGTGCAGAAAGCAGTGCCCAAGAGGAATGAGGACATTGTTGGTTAGACGATCAAGAAAAGTTGTCCGCACATGCAAGCCAAGTAAGGCCGTGATTTCATCTGATTGAATAGAGAGAATTCTATATTTCTAGAAAATAGTGTCTAAAAAGCTAATTTGCATACAAACTTTCAGAATGCGGTAGAAAGTTTGCTTTCCGAAGCAAATGCGTCAGAAGGTGCCCACGTGGATACACAGCAAGAAGATTCAGGTTTATCAAGTTCTGCAGGAAAGGTGCGAGTTAAATTTAATAAAGTGCCTGATTTAACAGTATGCTAATGGAATATCTCCAGTTTCACTTACAAGCATCGATTTAAACATTTCAGATTGCCCCAGAGGAAGATTCGCGTTCAGAAATTCGTGCATCTCGCGGTGTCCAGCAGGCTACAGAAAGCGAAGATATCGAGTGTATTCCAGACGATCAAGAAAGCTTGTTTCCATCACCAGCTGCGCCCGGAAAACTAGTAAGTTGGCTAGCCCTGATGCTTAACCGAGACAACCTTTAATAACTGTCAATAAATATTTCATTATTTTCTCTATTGTAGAATGCCCATCAGGATACCGAATAGTGTATCGTCTCAAGCGAAGTGCTAAGGGCAGGTCAATCCGACCAACTAAGGTCTGCAGACCAGGTATTTTTTTAGCTTTTTGTCCTTCGGATAAGCAAGTAAAGGCGTAGCAAGCATAATAAAAATTAACTATAACAACCTATATTTCTTCAGTGAGACAGAAGAGCTGCAGATATCCAACTGCACTTGCCTTTGGTCGCTGCTTCCGCCGTTGCCCATCCGGTTACTACAGACGGTCCAGAACTGTTCGCGGGCGAAGACTTGGATTCTGCCTGCCAACAAAGCTGACAGTCCTTTGTCGCCGCCGTCGCTGCGGCAAGACAAAGATGTGCATCATCAGCCGAAGAACGAGAGTTTTCAGGGCCGGAAAGCGAGCAGTTCGTCGAACTGTACGAAAGCCCGTCTGTGTTCCACGATGTAAGAAAGAACATATTCTGTGCTTAAGATGCATGACTGTTATTTAAGTTTTTTAAATCGACTTCTGAATTTCCCATTTCCCTGCAGACTGCAAAGCCGGAACCTATCGTCACAGGCGCAGATGCGTTCGAAAGTGTCCACGCGGCTACATTAAACGCTCTTCGAAGCGTTTCAGAATGCACAAGGGCCGCAGAATGGCATACAAAGTGAGACTCTGCACGAGGAAACTGTGCAGGTATCCCATGGCCAGATATAGCACACGATGCGTTAAGCGTTGCCCAAGCAGATATGAAAAGAAAGTATATCGCCTCAGATTCCGCTACAGGCGATCGAAGTTCATCAGACGCTATGCTGTATGCCGACGCAATCTCTGCTCAAAGGTCTCCTGTTCAAGAAACCAGAGGTGCATTGTAAAGACTCTTCCAGGGCGCAAAGATCGGCAAGTGGCTGTTTGTGCTAATAAAAACCCGTGTGCCCGGATGAGGTGCCGACGAGGATTTAAATGCCGAATTAGACGAGTATCTGGGCGCAAACGAGCATCATGTGTTCCTTCTATGCCTTTCTGCAAGGCTGGATTAGTTGGCTTTGGCAAACGATGTCAGCGGCGTTGCCCTAAAAATTATAGGGTTTTGAGCAAGAAGATCGGAGGACGACTGTACAGAATGTGCGCCAGAGACGCATGCTCACGAGGCCGATTTTTCTCAAGTGGACGATGCGTGCCGCGCTGTCCGAGTGGCTTTGCTGGAAAATCTATCAGGTATTCTAGGTCATACATCTTCAAGTACTGCGCTCCGAAAGCTTGTAAGCGCAGACTGTTTAGACTTGGCGGACGCTGCGTGAAGCGCTGTCCTTCAGGATACAGGAGACGATACTTCAGGGCTAGACGAGGTGTTCGAAGATACTGTGCCTCATCTGCCTGCAGGAAAGGAACATATAAGCTTGGAAAGCGTTGCGTCAAGAACTGCCCAAAGAATTACAACAAGAAAACAGTAAGAAAGGGGTCGAAATCTTATGCAGCTTGTGTGCCCAAGAAATGCCCCGCCAAGTCTATGTTTATTAAGGGTCGCTGCAGAAAAGCATTGAAGGGCTGCTACGATAGGACATTCGCTTGCAAGGGTTGGGCTAGAAAGAAACGGTGCTCAAAAAAGCTGGTTAAGTACTTGTGTCCAGCGTCCTGTGGCACCTGCAATCCTAAGAAGAGAAAGCTCTGCACCTGCATATCCATGGGCGATCCACACTACCGTACATTTGATGGAAAATGGATCCACTTCATGGGAAAATGCAAGTATCTGTTGGCCAAGTCCAAACTACGAAAATCTTCTAGGTGCAACTTCTCTGTTGCAGCAAAGAATGAAGTTCGTGGAAAGAGACGAAGAGTCAGCTGGACAAAATTCGTTGACATTAACATTCATGGATTGTCTATCCGCTTGCACCAGAAACGTCGTGTCTTCTTCAACGGCAAGAGAGTTCGAAGGCTACCTGTTTCGCTCTACAAGAGAGGCAAGAAGCTTCGAGTTTACCGTAGTGGAAATAATGTTGTTGTTGAATCAAAGTACTGCGGCTTGTATCTTGAGTTCAATGGCAGATCAGTGGCCGAACTGCACCTTCCAAAATCCCGGTTCGCTGGAAAGGTTCAGGGCATCTGTGGAAATTGCAACGGAAATCCTAAGGATGATTTGAAAACCAGAAGTGGAAAGGATGTCTCCAAGCTTGGTTCAAAGGGATTCGTGCAGATCGGACAATCCTATCTTGTCGCTGACCGTTCCACAAAGAGCTCGCGATGCAAAGTCAAACCTGCATCAACATCAAAATGCTCAAAATCAATGAAGCGAAAGATCAAATCTAGCAGATTCTGTGGCCTTATTTCAAACAAGAAGGGGCCATTCAGAGCTTGCTTGAAATCCGGAAAAGTTGATTATACCAAGATCTATAAGAGCTGCAAGTTTGACGTTTGTCAGTACCGAAAAGCTAAAAATCGCCGAAAGGCTGTGTGCGAGTCCCTGGAAACTCTTTACAACGCTTGCCTGGCCAAGGGATTCCGAGTGAGCTGGAGAAAACGCCGGTTCTGTCCATTGAAGTGCGGTGCCAATTCTGTATTCAGAAGAAAAACAAGTGGCTGCCCAAGAACATGCGCCGATCTAGGTCGACGAAGAAAGTGCCGTCTGCCATCCCGAGAAGGCTGCGCCTGCAAAGAAGGCTACGTACTCAATGGAAAGAAGTGCGTCCCCGAAAGAATCTGCGGCAAAACAGTGCCACTTGATCTGGCCTTCGTTGTCGACGGAACAGATGACGTCAGTTCAGATGAGTTTGAAACACTGAAGAACTTGATCATCAAGCTTCTTACAAAGTACAGACTGTCTTCTAACTCTGTACGACCAGCAATTGCAGTGTTCGGCAGAACAAGCCCAACTGTAAGTCTGTTTAACCAGCGCCCCGGAAAAGCTGACTTCATGGCATTCGTCAGAAAAATGAAGAAACCAGGAGGATCAGCTGATAACTTGGATGCCGCTCTCCGGGTTGCCAACAAGGTGATGATGAACCCAATGGGAGGCGCAAGACCAGCGGTTCCAAAGTATATTCTGTTATTGAAGAAGAGCAAAGTTCCAGCGTCATCGGAAAGTGTTGTCAAGAGCGAACTAGATTCGCTGAAAAAAGCTAACGTCCACGTGGTTGCTGTCACTCTCCCACCAACAAAACCAGGAAAGACCGACACGGCTATTGGTGGATTGTCAGTTATCCCAGCACGAGTGCCACCGTATCTTGCAATCCCGAAGATCACCAAGGAGCTGGAAAAGACAGCTGGCTGTACTTCTGGATATAAACGACAAGGCAAACGCTGTATAGATGTGAACGAGTGCGCAGCAAAGGTACCACCATGCCATTCTGACAGCACCTGCGTCAATTTGCCAGGCAGCTTCATCTGCCTCTGCCGCGAAGGCTTCCGACATGACAGATCCCGTGGATGTGTGTCTCTGAAGAAGGAGAAGTGCCCAAGCAAACCGAAATGCGACAATGGCTACCGCTTTGATAAGGCAAAGGGCAAGTGTGTTGACATCAACGAATGCAAAGAGAATCCGTGCTTGGGTGATAGTGCTACTTGCGTCAATACACCAGGCAGCTTCAAGTGCAAGTGCAAGACTGGTTTCGAGTACAACAAATACTTTGGTTGCGTTGACATCGACGAATGCAAGGGAAAAGATCCTTGCGCTGGTTCCGGAAAGTGCATCAATACACTTGGCTCGTTCAAGTGTACCTGCGACGAGGGTTACACTTACAAAACCGGTCTCGGCTGCAAGGATATCGATGAGTGCGCAGCTGGATCGCATAACTGCAAGGGCGGTTCGAAGTGCATCAACACGGCTGGTTCTTACAACTGCAGCTGTGACTCCGGCTATCGCTACGAAAGCAACAAGTGCATTGACATTGACGAGTGCGCTGAGGACAGCAAACTCTGCGACGCATCTGCCACATGTGTAAACAAGAAGCCAGGCTATGAATGCCAGTGCAAACTTGGCAGCAACTGGGTGCACAAGGCTGGAAGAGGGTGCGTGCCAGATGAGAAGAAGGGAATGTCTCAACGAAAGGTTGATTTTATCTTCACCATTGATGGTAGCGACAAGCTGAAGTCATCTGAGAAGGACATCAAGGATTTCTTGACCCGCCTGCTCAATAAGTTTAAAGCCAATGAGTTGAAGGGTCTGAGCGTGCGTGCATCGGCCATTATTATGGGCAAAAGGGAGGTGCGGATATCAAATTTAGCCAAGCTGACCTGTCTGGAATCGATGACAAGATCAAGGCGCTTAACTTCCCTGGAGGAAAGGCAAACCTTCTCGACGGAATGAAGAAGGCAAATCGGGAGCATGCAAAGGCCAGAAACGGAAGCACGCCGATCGTGTTCCTCATCACTGGTTCGAACATTAAGCCGGGCGACACCAACCTGCCAGCGATTAAGAGACTGTCTGACAATTTCAAGTCGACCGGAAAGTTTTTCACTGTCCAGCTGACACCGGCACGAGAGCCGTCCGACTGGAGCCCGCTGTATTCCCGCGATGAAATCAGCCACTACGTAACCGTAATCAGATCCGCTGACATTAACACCATCTACAAGCTAATCTACAAGAGAATCTATCCGCTGATCAACTGTCCAGAGGGCTTTGTCAAGGTTCGCGGACTCTGCCAGCTGCAGACAGCAACAATCAAGTACTGCAAGACCGAAGACAAACAGTTGCGAGCAGTTGGAAGCACATGGCAAGAGGAGTGTTCCGAGTTCAAGTGCACCAACAGTGGAATCGAAGTCGTGTCCAGAAAGTGTCTTGGTTACGACGGCCAATGCTACTCAACGGAGGAGTACTTCCCATGCACTCAGGTCACTGGATCTCTGAGCTGGAAGTGTCGTTGCAAGTAAGAACCTTACATTCAGTCTTACAAATTATCTTTGCATCAACTATGGATAAAAACGGTGCTTAGTTCTTGATGAACAAACTCAAAGTGACATTTTAAATAAGATTTCGGTACCATGCCATCTCCACATTTCAGACTGCGCACCCGCACAAACAAGAAGGGAAAGAAGGTCGAGTCCCTGCATTATCAGTCTATCGCCACCTCGAAGGAGAAGGTGCTCACAGAGAGTGGCCGCCAGTGCGTGTTCCCCTTCAAGTATCAGAACAAGTGGCTGTACAACTGCGACGAGTACAACGGCAGGTATTGGTGCTCGTACCACCGAATGCACGAGACCGGATCATGGGGCTACTGCAAGATCAAGGAGAGCAAGAACCGCTGTACCGATCCGTTCAACCCGAGCAAGGTCTACATCGAGGGCGAGCGCTGGAATCACGGCTGCAATGTGATGGAGTGCACCAAGACCGGATTGAAGAGAATCCCTAGTGAGTTTTTTGTTTTAAGCCCGTGACGATGTCTTCAGTCAGCAGCTGCATTAATAGATACTTGTGTAGGTTTTTATTAAATTGTATGGATCTAAGAACGAGTAGATCAAAGATGGGGTCCTCACAGCAATCATAATAAAAGTTCTGCTGCAACAATTTGCAGAGTGCCAGGCCGCTGACAAGACTTGCAAAGCCCTGAACGAGGACGGCTATTCTTGCCACTATAGCGGCAGCCTGCACAAGAACTGCATCTGCGTCCAAAACTCGGCCGGCTGGGGCAAGAACGAAGTGGTGACCGGCGACAAGGCCAAGGAAGTGAGCAGCTCCGGAGGCAGCGTCGTTAGCGTCTGCGTGGATCGCAGCACCGGAAAGCGATACGAGCAGGGACAGGAGTGGGTCAACTCGTGCTTCAAGTACAAGTGCACCGCCAAGGGAGGCGAGCTGGTTGAGTCCGGGTGTAAACAGAAGGACGGCAAATGCCGCAAAATCGGCGAGAAGGGCTTCGACTGCGTTGTCAAGGGCAAATCGGCGAAAAGCTGCGAATGCGCTAAGGACAGCGCAGGCAATCCGACCCTAAGTGGCGTTGTATCAGGTAAGTTTCGTATCGGCTTATGGTGGCTTCAAGATTTCTCTCGAAATTCTATGCGGCTAATGCAGAGTACTCAAAGTGAAGGTCGATTGACACGAGCATCTGAAGAGACTAGAGTTCGGATCAAGGACCACTAGAAGTTATAAATTCGCTTGGTCCTTGGTTCGTAAGGTCCTTGGTTTGGATATTATCTAGGAATGTAGATGGAAAGCGAGTAGATAGAAAAATGATGCGAAGAGAATGAGGGAAACTCACTGAATTCAAACATTTCGCCCAACTGCAGGACGCAAGATGATCCAGGTGCTGAAGGTTTCGAAAGTGAGCACCTCGCTGAAGACCGTGGCTAAGACTGTGGCTTCCAAGACCAAGAAGTAACTCAAATCTGCCCCTGATGAACGCAAAACTTAACTTTGAGACAACTTCGCAAACTTCAGTTTTAACCTGAAAATTTTTTGGTGGTGGGAAGAACATTTGCTTAATTGGCTGCAGCTTCACTGAAGCCTGAGACAGGCGTGGAGGAAAATACATTATTTCAATTCCGTTAAATTTACAAAATGATTCTCGTTCATTAGCTTCTTTATTTTTTAGTTCAGCGTTGGTGGCAGCCGAAGATGAGCCGAATCATAATGCACTCGGCGCCCCTTAGCGACTAAAAACCGTGCTGTAAGCGTAGAAATATTGGATGCCTGAAATTCAACAAGTCTGGAGTCATTGGGAAGCGAAGAGGATAACCAGCAGCACTTTTGTGCATGAACTTACAATTAAATTTGTCAGAGATACACGCAAGCTCAGTTATTGGTGGACCAAGAATCAATAAAACTCTAATGCTTTACAGAGTGAATGCGGCATATTGCTGCCCTTCCTTAGAGGGCACACCTATGATTAGAGTTTGTACAGAAACCACAGAATGTACACAGAATGCAAGGACGCTTTAATCACTCAAGACGGGAACTCGCAAAACCATGGTGAAAAAATCACGAGGCTCGTTTAAGAGCAGGGTTATGGCCAAGCTATTATGGCAGCAAACTCACCATGCCTCTTTTTGATCTTTTGGTAATTAATAACTGTCGTCTTCTCATGACTCCTACTGTATAGTAGGTTCGTGCGCAACGTTTCATTTGCTTCCCACGCACTTAGCTAAGAATGTAGCCTTCTCTTCAGCTTAAAGTTAAGCCCAAAAGGCTTTATATTTGACTATGGCTTGACCATAGATATGATACATGTACGGGTCTGTGAATTTAGTAACCGAAATTTAGTAACGCAATGGTGCAGCTGAGGGATATTCCATATGTATTACTATAATATAATGTTACATTGTACACCTATTATATTTATATGGGTGATTTCAATATTACTACGAGCGTATATGCATAGATTTAAGAATTTTTGCCGATCGGGATTATCCCGTATCCCCCAGCTACGCCAATGGTAATGCTTGAATTTAGTAACGAATATACGAGAACTCGTAGTAACTCTTGAAATTTAGGAACCCCTCTAACTCTGGGTACCTATATCCGGTGTGAAGGAAATTTCTATTGTCCTGCAACTTCACTCTTACATATTGAACTCTTCAAGTGTTACTACTCGTAAATTCAAGCGTTACTAGCTCGTAAATTCAAGGACACCCTACATGTACAATGAATCGAGCATCATACTTTCTTACAGTGATTTGCGAGTTTTCCGTCCTGAGTTATTAAGAAGTCCTTGACTGGCACTGGAACTGGAACGTTCTTCATCAAATTTAACCATACGAACCAGACAGGACAAATGCTACAAATAAAATCATCAATTTTTGGTCCATCAATATCTCTCTCTGCTTGCACCCCTTGCCAAATTTCATTTCAAGGTCAAGAACAAAAGAATTCACCGATGAAGACCCAATGGAAGTCTCCGTACAAGAGACTGTAATGGAAGGATATTGCGACCTTGTCCGGACTGCCAGGCACTGCTTCCTCCGAGGTGACCTCGAGAGTGAACTTTGCCCCTTTTGCGAATACAACGAAGATGCTCAGCACTTTGTATGTCACTACTCTTCTTTACCAGAGACCGGCTACGCTACCTCGGCAGCATCCCACGGCTCATCCAGTTCCTTTGAACGACAGGACGAGCCACTTTCTTTCCTAACGGAAGAGATCACGCTGCAGGACAGACTGGCGGACCACCCTGACCGGCCCCACGCCTCTGCCTGTCTGCGGGCCTTCAGGGGCTGGCGGAATGGGCGACCCTCGCCTCCCCGCTGTGTCTACGGACCGCCCTGCAGCTAAGTCAAGTAAAGCATCGAAAGTACTTTATTTATTCTAAGCTGCTTCACATTGCAGAAATGCTACGCAGCTTCAAAATCCTCAACCTGAAGAAATAAATTGGCACACATTAGGGCATAATTGAGCTCAGTTCGAAGGGAGACTAATTAGCAACAAAAAACCGGAGAATTTGGTTTGCCCTGCTCAAAATAAAATCAAAATCGGGCATTGAATGGAGCCAATCGATAATATCGAGTTTAATTATGCCAATTCAAGAGGCGGCAGGAAAACCAGCCGGCCTCGGGTGCAGATCACGCACAATGGTTGCAATAGATTGATTACAGCAGCAACTAAAAACAACTCTGTGAGCGACAGAACTGCTGCCGGACTGACAGCCTGCCTGGATGCGTACGGGCCAATCAGGTGTAAAAAGGTAAAACAGCCAGTGGCACTGCTAGTCATGGATGAGTCATGGGTGAGTCATGGGTGAGTCATGGGTGACTCATGAGTGAGTATGCTGGATAGTCAGAGCAGCACAATGAAGCGACACGAACAGTATAGCAGTATTGTACAGGTGTGAATCGATGACGCCGAGTGCGCGGAGTGCTTAATGCCGCTGGTCAGTCGTATAAACGGTGCCAGGCTCCGTGTTCTGCTGGGGTAAAAATATGAAAACAAAAACAAAAAATCGAAAAGTGGCGAGGGTCCAAGTCATTGGGTTACTACAGGCTAGAATACAAACGCATTGTGGAGCCGCAGTTTGCTGCATGGGGGGGCCAAAAAAAGCAATTTACAACGCCACTGTATCACATTAGGTATCACACTGTATCATGATTAGGTAATACTTTTAGAACAGGTGGGTGGATAATAGCGCTTGGGCCGGTGCAGGAGAGGAAAAGGAAGCTGAGCTAAGAGTTTAATCCTGTGGGATCGGCTGGACATCAGTCTTTAGATTTTAGTTATCATACTGCAGTTTTTAGTTATCATACTACTAACTAATCTACCACTCAGTAGCGCATTAGGGAGAATATTTGTATCAGAATTCTGCTAATGAGGAAGCGTAATGAGAGCTCGCAGCGGTAAGTTCGGGCGCACGGCAAGCGAAATTGAGCCGGTAGGTGCGGCAGGTCACACCTGGTAGGTGCGGCAGGTCACACCTTGTAGATGCGGCAGGTCACACCTGGTAGGTGCGACAGGTCACACCTTGTAGATGCGGCAGGTCACACCTGGTAGGTGCGACAGGTCACACCTTGTAGGTGCGGCAGGTCACACCTTGTAGATGCGGCAGGTCACACCTGGTAGGTGCGACAGGTCACACCTTGTAGATGCGGCAGGTCACACCTGGTAGGTGCGACAGGTCACACCTTGTAGATGCGGCAGGTCACACCTGGTAGGTGCGACAGGTCACACCTTGTAGGTGCGGCAGGTCACACCTTGTAGATGCGGCAGGTCACACCTGGTAGGTGCGACAGGTCACACCTTGTAGATGCGGCAGGTCACACCTGGTAGGTGCAGCAGGTCACACCTGGTAGGTGCAGCAGGTCACACCTTGTAGGTGCGGCAGGTCACACCTGGTAGGTGCAGCAGGTCACACCTGGTAGGTACAGCAGGTCACTACCTGGTAGGTGCAGCAGGTCACACCTGGTAGGTGCGGCAGGTCACACCTGGTAGGTGCAGCAGGTCACACCTGGTAGGTGCAGCAGGTCACACCTTGTAGGTGCAGCAGGTCACACCTGGTAGGTGCAGCAGGTCACACCTGGTAGGTGCGGCAGGTCACACCTTGTAGGTGCAGCAGGTCACACCTGATAGGTGCAGCAGGTCACACCTGGTAGGTGCAGCAGGTCACACCTGGTAGATGCCGCAGGTCACATCTGGTAGGTGCAGCAGGTCACACCTTGTAGATGCGGCAGGTCACACCTGGTAGGTGCAGCAGGTCACGCGGATCAGGCACGCGCCCAGACAGCTGCCGAGGCCTGCAAGCCGCGCGCGTGCAGCCGAGAGGCGGCGGCCGGTGCCAGGTGACCTCCGGGCTGCGTAGGCCCGACAGAGGCGGCGACCACAGCAAGGCTGCTGTCGCTGGAGCAGCTGCGACCAGAGAACAGCGCGTTCTCGAGGCTGTGCAGGAACCAATCCTGGTCGTAGTGCGCCGGGTCCTCCAGGCTCTCAGTAGATCTGCCCGCCACCTGCTGCATGGTGATGGCGTCGCCGGACAGAGATGAGGCCAGCGATGAGGCGCGCAGCTTCTTGCGTCTGCCCTGCAGACGGCGCTTGTAGATCAAAAAGGCCGCCACGCCTGCGGAAACGAAAAAAATAACTAAAAGTTGAGGATTCTTCATTTAACCTTCTCAGCACTTATCGGAGAACTACTTAATAACTGCTAGAGAACTACTCAACAACTGCTGGAGAACTACTCAACAACTGCTGGAGAACTACTCAACAACTGCTGGAGAACTACTCAACGACTGCTGGAGAACTACTTAACAACTGCTAGAGAACTACTCAACAACTGCTGGAGAACTACTCAGCAACTGCTGGAGAACTACTCAACAACTACTAGAGAGCTACTCAGCAATGTGCCACTCACCCCCAGATAAGAGCAGCAGTGAGACGGTCAGGCCGATGGCCAGCCAGGCAGCCGTGCTCAGCTCAACGAGTCCAGAAGCGGACGCGGCCATGGGCTGCCCCAGCCGGTCCCGGCAGGCAGCAGAGCTAGCGTTAGCCGCGGTGGCGTTGCCAGCGGCAGCCTCACATGGATCCGGCAGGGGAGACGCGGAGACGGACGGCAACAGCCAGGCGGTGGCGTTGGGGTTGCCAGCAGGTGGGGTTGGCAGCGGCGCGTCTCGCATTGTTTCGTCTTGGCGATTGTCGGCTGCGCGCCCCGGCCCGACACGCCTCACGGCATCGGGGGAGGCGGGGATCGGCAAGGGCGGTTGCGAAAGCTGCTACTGACAGTAGAGCAGCATGCATGCAATCGGTTTTTTAAAGGAAATTTACAAAACTTGTAGCGAATGACAGACTCAAATTAACAGTAGTAACGAGCGCTAACTTCATTACCAGCCCTAGCTGATGGCACTGCTGCAGGCAATGATTGACAGGCACAACGATTTGAACTAAACTGCTCTCGTCATTTTTGTATCAACCGCCCGAGTGCGCGCGGCTTTAAATATGTTTATTTTCAGATAATTGGAACAGGCAGAACGAACAAGGAGCAGCAAGCAAGCAAGAGAGGAGACGGGGCGGAGGCCGCGGCAGATTAAACGGGACACAAAAAAAGGAGAACTCAACAAGCGGCCTGGGATGTAACAGCAAAATTAATAAGTAGTTGCAGTAGTAGTATACATAGGACATTCTAAGCAACAATGGCACAGGGTCAATGCGAACAATGCGCAATGCGAAGCAACAGCGAAAGTCAGTTGAAGAAACACAGGCGACAGAGATAATTACAAAGGCTGTTGCTTTTGAAATCTGACAAGCTCAAATTGAATTTAATAATAAACAATAAATGATAATAATAAACTTGAATGATTACGGAGCAGCGATGGCTATGAGTGTCCAGGCCTCTTGGCCAGGGAGACGGTGTGAAAATCGGTCAGATTAGTCTATGGGCGGCCTCCGACCCGCCGGCCGCTACTATGAGTAGCAAAGAGAATGCCTGAAAAACTGCAAACTGCCAGCCAAAGCTTCAAGGACCAAATCGCAGCGCAGGGGCGAGCAAACAAGCGAACGAGGCGAGAGGGCGATTGAGAGTCCAACGCAGAGTGGAAGAGACGCCAGTAACAGCGGGAGGGGTGACAAAAAAAGCCGCCGCTCACGGGCTGCTGAAAGATGAGGCCCTAGGGCCAAATGTGAACAGGTGAGTCAGGAGGGCTCGGAGGGCTGCAGCCAGCGGGACTGTCGAGGACCTCGTGAGCCGCTTCGGGACCCGCTGCCGCCGCCGCTGCTGCCACCTAAACGGCGACTGCGCTGGCCAACTGCTGAAGCCGTTCGCTGCTTGGTCGGCTTGCTGGCGGTGGCCGCCGAGGTGGCGACGGGAGCAGTGGCCGCGGAGGTGGCGGCGGCAGAAGCCGCAGCGTCAGCCTCCTGTGGAGCAGTCAGCTGCTGCTCCATCAACTGTTGCTCTTGCATTTCCCGCTGCGAATCGCGAACCTTGGCCAGACGGTTGTAGTGCTCAGCGTAGGATCGGAGAAGCACCTGGCGGCCATTGTAGTAATCCGCAGCGTCCAGGCTGATGTGCACCTGGACATCGGCCGGGTTGAACCGGTCTGGGCGGGTGGAGAAGCGGGGAAGCGACTGACTGACTGACTGACTGACTGACTGACTGACTGACTGACTGGCTGACTGACTGACTGACTGACTGACTGACTGACTGACTGACTGACTGACTGACTGACTGACTGACTGACTGACTGACTGACTGACTGACTGACTGACTGACTGACTGACTGACTGACTGACTGACTGACTGACTGACTGACTGACTGACTGACTCACCCATCAGGTAGTGGCGCACGAAGACGCTCTTGATGGCGTGCGCGAGCTCTCCGCTGACGTAGTCGCGCCAGAAAGCCTCCAGATAGTGCAGGTCGGAGAAGCGGATGTCGCAGAGAATGTCGCCCAGGTCGTGGCTATTCAGGGTGTTGCTGGCCTGGAAGAACAGGTCGAACTGGCGCTGCGCCGGGTCGTTGCGGTGCGAGTGCAGCTGGTTGCTAAGCAGGCGGTGGATCTGTTGGTATTCGGCCCGAACGCGCATCCGCAGGTCGCAGAAGGCCTGACCGCCGCTGCTCGGCGGCTGACCGAGCGCTCCGGCCGCCGCAGTCGACGAGGTGGCGGCAGTCGAAGTTGAAGCGGTTGACGAAGCGGAAGCAAACGAAGAGGCCGGCGACTGCGAGGCCGTCGCCGTGGACATCTGGATGCCGGCGCCGGGCGGGGCGACGCTGTGCACGCGGGGCTGCGCCTCCAGCTGGCTGCTGATGCGGCGGCACTTGGCGCGGGTCAGGCAGCCGGAGCCGTCGGACTGCTGGCTGCTGGAGGCCCGCTTGCGCTCCATGCGGTAGACGGCGCTGGTCAAGACGTTCTCGCCGTTGCCGACCTCGCGGCAAAGGAAACTCTCGACCGGGTCCTCGCAGGCGGCTGCGACAGGCGGATTAGTGGGAAGAGCATGGGGAAATAAAATTTGCTCACTTTCAGAATTTGCTATCGTAGTAATAAATTACCGTGGTGTTCTACTTGTAAATTTGTAGCAAATACATCATGTAAATAAATTCTGTTCTGTTAAGTTCTGTTAATTTTTAATTATCGCATACTTGTTAACTCTAAATACAGAATTTATTGTTATAAGTACAGCTTATATATTATACAAACTCTACACTCAATATAGTTTTCAGAAAAATATCAGGAATAATAAAAAATGGTCTTCCAATGATACACTTATTTTAATATGGAATAAGAATATAGGCATACATTTTTATTATTACTATTAAAATGTTCAAATGCAAGGAATTAGATCAATTATAAAGCTAAAAAACTTTTATTGTAATTGATTTACAACTTTCTTTAAAAAGTAGAAAGAATTATATTTCTAAATCTTATCATATTCAGATTCTTCAGATTCTAAATCATATTTATAAATCAATGCTCTGCAGTCCTTTGCTTTAGAATTTGTTTATGTTTTCAGCACAATATTTGGTCTTTCATATTGTCCTATCATATCTTCTACAAGGCTTATGCTCTTGCTCTGTCTTTAAGATGAGAAACAAGATGAAAATCTGGGAATTCTTTTAGAATCATTTTATTTCAATAACAACTTGCCCACTTCAATTTGCCCTTATCATAGAATCTCTCATACAAAATAAGGCAAGAAACTGGCACTTTCTGCTTACTAGAAAAAGTAAATAGTATTATTAATTATAGAGAAAAAGAGATCAAATGATAATATTACATATCAACTTTATTAACTCTATTAAAAAGCCTATAAACTAAAAGTATAAGAAAGGTTCTGGCATATTTGTATTTAATTATATGTTTCCACTATCTGAATTTTTACATCCAAATATAATATTCTTTACCTAGATGATTATAAATTAAATTTTCACTTTCCAATTTTTTTTGTTAAATTTAAGTTATCAAGAACTCTTAAAAATCTTACTTATGATTTTCATTCAATAAAAAAGGGCATGTGCTTTTACCCTATGATTACTATATTTATATTTAAATAAATATAAACTAAAGGCGATATATGAATATGATATAGAGGTATATGGGAGTATAGAAGATAGCTACCTTTTCTTTGTGGCTAGCAATGATGGCACCTCTTCTTTTGCCCTAAAAAGGTTCTTACTACCTTCAATTTGCTTTCTGGTTTATTATAGTGCCTTTCTAGTATTTTATGGCATCCTTCTAGTGTATTATAGTGTCTAGTATATAATATCCCTATACTATATATTATAGCAATCTCTACTCATGGTCAAAATCGTCCTTTCTCTCATTTTATATTTCTAAACCAACCTCTGTCTGCACCTATAACTATTGTTGATTGTTGCTTTTTTATCTATATTATATGCAAGTGCAACTCCTCTTTTGGAGGAGAAAGGGGAAGAACTATTGCAAAAATTCCATTTCCTATAATCTATTAGCTAAAATCCCAGGTCTTGAATCTGATCTTTCAAATCATCTACAAATCCTTTATAAAACCTTTCAAATACCATATCTTGTTTCCCTGTTTGCAAAAAGTGACTACCATTGTCCAGACTCTAGACCTAGCCTCTCTTGTTTGCTCTTTTCTCTTTGCTCTCTCATCTCTAGTCTCTCATCTCTCATCTCTCCTCTCTGTGCTCTTTATCCTATTCTTTCTCCTTACTACTTTTTCTTCTCTATTCTTTTATCTCTTTCATTTCTCTGAAAATACTGAAATGATGGCTTAAATGTGCTTATGCAATCCCTCCAACTTTATCTCTGACCTATCAAAAAATGACTACAATCTTTGCATGAATTTTTTCGTGAAATTAGAATCTATAAAAAACCTCTCAGTAAAACTATAAAAATTATTGAGATCCTTTTTATAAAACCATACTCTATCAATTTTTTTCAATAGAACTAATTTTCATTAAAATCTCCTCTGTTAAACAACTATCTAATTATATCAATAAAATTTCTATTAATCAAGACTGTTAAATTGAAATCTACCTTAGTATAAAAAGATACTTTCTACTCTCAAAGTAATGGCTATAATAGTTTGTGGGAAAAAGTATGGTAGACAGACATCTACTAGAAAGGCAGAGTGCTCTGCTCTAACAGTTCAGCAGCTTGAGGATTTTTATTATGATTGATAAAAAAACAAATTATTAGCAATAACATTCTTAGCTTATTCATTTAAAATGTGTAAGTTAAAAATGTGCAAAAATGCATACATATATGTGAAATAACAGTTTATATTACATGTATTTATTAATTAGTGCATTTCAAAACGGCAGTGCTTATCCCCACAGTACCATAGGAATAATTTCTGTCTTATTCCAATGGTACCATGGGGATAATTTTCTGCTTATCCGCATGGTACACTGACGAGATAGCTGCCCCATCTTCTACATATGCTGTGGCCTGTGGGAATAATTTTCTGCTTATCCGCATGGCACACTGACGAGATGAGTGCAGCCCATTTCAGCAAAGGAATTTTCGGCGAAAGACATTTTGGCAAAGATGAATTTTTTGTCTACATAGATGCACATTTTGGCGAAAGAAATTAACCACTTTGGCAAAAAGATACTTAAATACATGTACAAGTATCTTTTAAATTATTCATTGATTGCCAATGAAGATATTTGCAGCTTGCACATTTAAAAACTCACAACTTAGCTATATATATAGCTAGATATACGTACATCATGCAAAGTGCAATCGATGGATTTATAGGGGGGGGGGGTTGGGTTGGAGCCATGGCCTCTAGTTCATATATACCAACCAGCATATGAATTAAATGAATTTAATCACTAGAAAAATTGAGCACTGTTAAACAAACACAATAGCACTAGACTATTTCTGCTTAGTTCTTATAAAAACTTGACTTGCGCTCTGCAACTATGAATGCACCTAGCAATTTATGTCTTCTCTGTGAGAAAATCGTAAGTGCTCATCAACATGCCATCAGTTGTGACGGATGTGGTGGATGGCAGCATCGAAAATGTCAAACAGGGATTTCGCACCAACAATATATCCAGATACGGAAAGGTACGAGCGTACAGATATAAAGTACATATATGTGCATACATTGTCTTTTCACATACATGTATTATTCTGTATATGTATTCTGTACATGTATTACATGTATTATGAAACCCTAGGCGAGCTACAGATAAGTTGGTGGTGCCAGCCAGCCACTCTTAAATCAGTTGTGCCAGTACTTTCAGGTACATCGACAAATATATGAAATTATATTACAATCAAAATTGTGTAAATAAATGTATACGTTTAAGCTGATATACATTCTGCAATGACCAATTTAATTCAATATTAGGACATGTGGTTAAACGGTACCATCTGGAGCATCAATGAAATATCAGTTTACGACTGCACCATTTGAACCAACAATGACGTAGAAGGCTGGCATCGACGGCTCAACTACCGGGCTCAGCAAAACGGCTTCATTTTACGTTCTCGTCCGACTATTGCACAAGGAAGGGCGACTTGTCGCTGTGATGCTCAGCTCATGGC
>NIVC01004568.1:0-41799 GCA_002269645.1 Macrostomum lignano
CGCAGCCGTCTTCCACGCTTAGTTCTAGTCGACGACGAAAGTAGGGCTCGAGCCGCGGCGGAACCGACTCTGGCCAGCCAGTCATTATCATCCGGAGAACATCTCGGAGCTCGTCATCCCGCTTCGTTGCTGCCGCTACATCCGCCGCCGTCAATGGAAACTCGCCCGTCAGCTGACAGACCCGATCGTCGTCGTCTGGGCTGTCGTCCTTCATCTGCAGGGGCAAGCGAGACAGGCCGTCTGCGTTGCTGTGCTGAGCAGTCTTGCGGAACCGGATGCTGTAGCTGTACCCTGACAGCAGCAGTGCCCATCTCTGAAGTCGCCCTGCTGCAGTCGGCGAGATGCCAACCTTCGGTCCGAAAATCGTCGTCAACGGCTGATGATCCGTAATTATCGTGAAGCTCCGGCCGAACAGGTACTGGTGGAACCGCTTGATGGCGAACACGATGGCGAGGGCTTCTTTCTCAATTTGCGAGTAATTTCGCTCCGCTGCTGACAGCGTCCTTGAAGCAAAAGTCACCGGCCGTTCCGAGCCGTCCTCCATCGTGTGGGACAGCACCGCGCCGATGCCGACCGATGAAGCATCCGCGGCCACCACCACTGGAAGCTGCTCGTTGAAATGCGTCAGCACGCTGTCCGAACTCAGTTCTTGCTTAAGATGGTCCCAGGCTCGGTCCTCCGTCTCAGCCCACCGCCAGTCCGTCTCCTTCCTCAACAGTTGATACAGAGGAGCAGCGATCGCGGAGAAGTCCTTGACATGTCGAGCATAGTAATTTGCGAGGCCCAAGAATGATCGCAGCTCTGATACTGTCGCTGGCTTCGGGCTGTTGACTATTGCTTCCACCTTCTGAGGCAGCTTCTTGACTCCGTCCTTGCTCAGCAACGAGCCCAGGTATTCGACTTCTTCTTGCAGAAATTTGCACTTGATTCGCTTCAGCCGCAAGCCCGCCGCTCTCAGCCTGGTCAGTACCTCTCGAAGCGCTGCTAGGTGCTCACTCATTGACGGACCGGAGACCAGGATGTCGTCAATGCGACAACAGACTCCCGGCACGCCCTTCAAAAGTGTTTCCATCAGCCTCTGGCAAATCGCAGGAGCCGAACTGACGCCAAATGGCAACCGGAGGTACTCGAAAAGCCCTTTATGCGTGTTGATGGTCGTCAGCTTGCAGCTCTCTTCGTCGAGTGGAAACTGAAGATAACATTGTGACAGATCGAGTTTTGAGAACAGCTGACCCCGTCCCATCTGCTCGTAAAGCTCTTCAGGCGTAGGCAGCGGGTACTGGTCGATGTGGAGCTGAGGGTTCAACGTCAGTTTATAGTCGCCGCACAGTCGGACTGAGCCGTCCGCCTTGAGTACCGGAACCACAACCACTGGCTTGGCGAATCTAAGGTGCACAGAAGTACATCTCTAGCGCCGATACTGCACTATTGGCAACCTTGCTAACTGATTTGATAGATTGATCAATTGAGAACTGCCTTGCCATTGGTCCACTATGACCGGCGCCTACTAGTTTAGCCACTCATCCGAGCCATCGGCGAACAAAGCAATAAAACTGATAAAAATAACTGCCAGATTTAACCTACTCTCTAAATCACTTCACACCTCAGATTGAATTGGAGTAATCAGACTACTATCAGTATTGAATGATTTCCGCCTCGATAACAGCACTGCTGAACAAAATGAGCAAAAGTGTGCGCCTAATCCAGCTACTGAAACAGAGGACAGATAAGGAATCACCCAATCAAGCAAGTCTAGGTAGCCTCTCACCCAACCAATCAGAAACTCCACAGCCGGATTCCAGGTAATCCACAGTGACCGATTCGGCTTAGTGCTTCGCAGCAGTAGGTCCGGGATGATGCTGTCACAGCCTTCGCAAATAGCTAGCAGGTGTTGATCTTATCCTTGATGATCGTTGCTGTTGACCAGGGGAAATTCGTCCTTGATGATGATGGGGGGTAGTCGCGATCCGGGGATCAAGACACTGATGAGGATGCACTTTTCGCAAATTCCACGCTAGCGCATGGGCTCTAAACTTGCTAGCCTACTAACAGCAGGTTATGGGCATTTTTCTCCTTTTTTCGTAATTTTTCTAGAATTCATACTAGTAGGACTTTTGTAGCTATATGAATCTGCCATACTTGTAGTTATAATAACATAGGCGCGGTTTTTTGCTACCTTTGGGGTCATAAATCATTGCTTTTGAGCTGGTCTGACAGCCACCTGCGCCTCACTCAGTGTTGAGACTGGCGCCAGATGGTCTGAGAGGATGTGAGCGGTAGCTTTTTTCTCATCATTTTGACAGGCCATCAAAATTTATGAGGTCAGGGCCTATTGTTCGTGTTCACTCAAGCGTTTGACAGCTTTGACAGCTATGCGTTTTACCCCTAAAAGTACTTTGGGATTAGCGATTAGCAATTTCTCTTCATTATCTTCACTTTCTGCCTAATAAGAGCTTTCTAATGTATATTTTTTCATTATCTCATTTTAAGCTCATTTTAACAAATCGGCTCAGCCAATCAGAATCGACGTGTTCCATTATAACAAACTGCGGTCCAGTTGGCGGCTATTTAAACCGGTGTTTTTGGCCCGCTCGCACTTCAACCTGCGGTTACCCTGGTACCGGTTCAACCACTGCAAACCCTTTCTGGAGACCGGCCAGGAACTTGCTCTATCTGACCGTCGTTTCTTGATCCCCGGATTGCAACTCCCCCCCCCCACCATCATCAAGGACGAATTCCCCCGGTCATCAGCAGTGAACATCAAAGTCGAGAGCATCACCTGCTAGCTATCTGCGAAGGTTGTGACATCAGCATCATCCCGGGTCTACAGCTACGAAGCACTAAGCCGATTCGGTCACTGTGGATTACCCGGTCTCCAGCTGTTGAGTTTCTGATTGTGATGAGGACGCACTTTTTTCCAAACCCCGCGCTAGCACATGGGCTCTAAACTTACTAGCCTACTAACAGTGGGCAATGGGCATTTTTATCCTTTTTCTGCGAATTTTCATAGAATCTATACTAGATATAATGTCTGGTCATACTATGTAGTCATAATAACATAGGCGCAGCTTTTTGGGTCATAAATCATCGCTTTCGAAGCTGGTCTGACAGCCACCTGCGCCTCCCTCAGTGTTGAGGCGGGCGCCAGATGGTCTGAGAGGATGCGGGCGGTAGCTTTTTCTCATCATTTTGACAGGCCATCAAGATTTATGAGGTCAGAGCCTATTGTTCGTGTTCACTCAAGCGTGTGACAGCTTTGACAGCTATGCGTTTTACCCCTAAAAGTACCTTGGGATTAGCGATTAGTGATTTCTCTTCATTATCTTCACTTTCTATTTAATAAGAGCTTTCTAATGTATATATTTTTTCATTAATTTCTGTCAATCCTACGCGAAAAGTCATAAATCATTTTGTTGCGATTTTTATTGATTTTTGGCCGCACCTGTCATCTTTTTACGACCCTGTGGGAACTGATAGGATCTCCCGGTCACGTGATTCTGGGTGGCAACAAGCTTAGCCAATCAGAAAATTCGGCGCTCATTTTAACAAATCGGCTCAGCCAATCAGAATCGACGTGTTCCATTATAACAAACTGCGGTCCAGTTGGCGGCTATTTCCGTAGCATCATCCCGGGTCTACAGCTGCGAAGCACTAAGCCGATTCGGTCACTGTGGATTACCTGGTCTCCGGCTGTTGAGTTTCTGATTGGTTGGGTGAGAGGCTACCTAGACTTGCTTGATTGGGTGATTCCCTGTCTGTCCCCTGCTTCAGTAGCTGGATTAGGCGCACACTTTTGCTCTTTTGTTCAGTAGTGCTGTTGCTGAGGCAGAAGTCATTCAATAATACTGCTAGTAGTCTAAACTCCGATTCAATCTGAAGTGTGAAGTGATCTAAGGAGAAGGTTAAATCTAACAGTTATTTTTATCGGTTTATTTCTTTGTTCGCCGATGGCTCGGATGAGTGGCTAAGCTAGTAGGCGCCGGTCATAGTGGACCAATGGCAAGGCAGTTCTCAGTCGATCAATCCATCAAATCAGTTAGCAAAATTGCCAGTAGTGCAGTATCGGCGCCAGAGATGTATTTTGTGCACTCTAGGTTCGCCAAGCGGCTCGGGTAATGAATCATGCGGTCTCTGAAGTTCGAGTTAGTCTATCATCAGCGCTATGAGAGGCTAGTTGGCGCGTTGAAGGCCAAAAATGCAATTCTTCGTATTTAGCAATGTGATAGTACATGTAACTACCCCATAGTCTCGCAACTGCAAGAATCCCCTGCACAAGTCCCCTCTGTACCTGCATGGCCAATGCGATCTAGTCCAGCAGTGTCCCTTATCATCGGCCATGACTTCGAGATAGACAGCAAAAAGACACTAGTTGGCAGGTAAGTGCAAAGCCCCTTCTAGTCGGAAGCCCGATTTCGAGAGTCCCGGTGTGGTGAGCCAGGATCCGTACGGGTTGGTGGCAGCGAGTTAGCTAACCTACGGGTTAACTAATTTCTACCTTCAAAATTCTCCCTGCTTGTCTCTCGCTGTCCCTCTCTTAGCTATAGAACCTAGACTGCTCGCCACAGATCAAGCTACCATGGGGCTGACCATCTGACAGGAGTGGGGGGCCAGGACTCTAATTGATTTATTTCTGAGACCTGACGCCCGAAGGCTTCCCCACAAGGGGGCCATAAGTTCGAAACCCATCAACACGACGGTCGAGCTCCGGGAACTAGAAGTTGCGTGCTGGGTCCGAGCAGGTTGAGGTCCGAGCGGGCCGAGAACACTGGTTTATATAGCCGCCAACTGGACCGCAATTTGTTAGAATGAAACACCTCGACGCTGATTGGCTGAGCCGATTTGTTATAACTGACGTCGAATTTTCTGATTGGCTGAGCTTGTTGCCGCCTAAACTCACGTGACCAGAAGATCCTATCAGTTCCCTCGGGGCCATAAAAATACGTACGCCAGGTGTTGTCGTAAATCACTCAAAATCATTGCATATGGCCTGTCAAAAATGATGAGAAAAAAGCTACCGCCCGCATCCTCTCAGACCATCTGGCGCCCAGCCTCAACACTGAGTGAGCGCAGGTGGCTGTCAGACCAGCTCAAAAGCAATTATTTATGACCCCAAAAGTAGCAAAAACTGCACCTATAGTATTATAACTACAAGTATGGCAAAATCATATAGCTAAAAAGATTATGAATTCTAGAAAAATTACATAAAAAGGAGAAAAATACCCATGTTAGTAGGCTAGCAAGTTTGGAGCCCATGTGCGAGCGTGAAATTTGGAAAAAAGTGCGTCCTCATCATTATACTTTAATACTTTTACACAAAATATCTATTAAACGAAGACGGTGACATCAATTAGTTATCATCAAAATGTGTAAGTTGCACGCATACTGTATGAATTCGCGTGATATTACGGTTTTTTAATGCTTGCTAGCCCAGTTGCTTATTTTGCTAATGATGAGTATCTATACTCATTTACATGTACATACTATGGTTCGTGCAGCGTACGCCGCGGGTGGCAGCGAGACGACCGACTCCCTGTACCAGCGAGCGCGCCTGAGACGGCCTTCTGTCCTGCTGAGTAAGCGGCGTCTGCAGCTTGCAGGGCATGTCGAAGCCTAGCTACTGCCCAGAACCGCTACAGGACGTCCTACTGTGGACTCCCCAGGGACCACGCAGGCGCGTACAGGTACGATCTAGCGGCTCGCTACATCGACCGTCTTTTCGATGAAGACGGCGTGAAGCACGTCCAAGACCTTGCCCTGAAGCGCGCGATTTGACGCTCCCCCCCTTTGGCCACTTATGGTCCAGCCGTACAAATAACATTTGTTAAATATACGGCCGAGCCATCTGTAGACTGATGATGTAGTTACTGGGTTATATCGACGGCTCAGCCCTAAAAATACCCACTGCCGAATTACATCACTGCAATATATATATATGCGTACTCGTACTAAATCTATAAGATCTGACCGGTATTTCGATCCGCAGCCTGAATGTCTGAACAGGCTTTTTTCAAACTTGCTTTATTTAAATGGAAATTCTTGTGAATAACTTTCTGTTATTTGTTTCTTGATTGTTTCATCCGTCGAAGTTTTTTGTCATTGTTATTCCAAGGTGGGATATGTTTGGGAATTAGGCTAGCTTATTGATTTTATTTGAACTGCGTGATTATAAGTGTTTATTATTCAGTTCGCTGTGTGCACTGATCTAGCCCGATTAGTGTTTCACCCACCTCTTATATGTATACTCTGCATGGTTTGTTAGTCCGGTACTGACTGCAAATAAATGTCATCGTAATTGGGCACGCCAGCCCTGCTTTCGGTTTGGTCTTCTCGTCTAGCTTGAGCCTCAGCTCCAAACAGTTTGGTCTCTTCATTTCTACAGTACAGGCACCACAAAGACGCGGCCCACCCCCACTGACCCACTCAGTGATCAGTTTCTGATCCAATTCGCCCATTTCGGTTTCTTTGGGAACGTGTTGAAATTATTGCTGGGCGCAAACCGAATGGCTATGAGCGCTCTGTGACTGATGACTGTGACGTCAGAACTGATCGCTAAGCGTTAAACTATGCTTGATCAAGCCTATTATGGCAGCTGAATGTAGCGATCAAATTGGTGTCGGTGCTGCGCACGAGTGCTTGTTGGCATCAACGTTAAGTATTAGAGTTGACAAAAAGCAACAAAAATCATTAAAGCTTAAATTTAATAATAAAAACGGATTGCAATAAATTATTACAGCATATTATTTTATATAGACTAGAAGATAGCAAATAATAATACGAACAAAACACTGTATTTTGCATTCAGTATAAAATATTGCTAATCAAACCCAGCACACAAACTGCATAAAATTTAAAAATACTCGTAGAAGCTGGTGTGTAAAATACTAGATAATGTCCAATAAGAACGGAGCAAGTAGGCAATAAGCAATTGAACTAATTAAAAAGATTCCTAGTAAAACAAGCTCACTAAAAATTTTACTACTGTAGACTAGTCAACAGCTAAAATTGCTATAGGCTAGTGAAACATTTACTGGTTAAAAAATTATTTCTCCATTCACTCACAGTTCGAGCAGACTTCGGATGCAGCAGCTCCGGTCAGCTTTGCCCGCCACTTACGGCAGCGGTGCAGGCAGTAGCGGCACATCTGGCAGAAGAACACGGCGCCCAGTAGCCACATGACGGCCGCACCCAGACGGCCCAGCAGATCGGTGCGCGGGTTCAACCAGTAGGACACTGCCAGGCAGCTACCCAGACAGAGCCGCAGGATGCCGAATGTACTGAAGAAGGCGAGCTCAACTGCCAGTAGCTGCCATGTATGCGACTGGCCCCGCTCCCGCATGAACCAGCGCAGCTGCAGGAGCGGGTTGGTCAGCTCTGAGCCTCCAACAGTGGCTGCCAGCTCTGGACCCCATTTTCCTGCAGCCAGAGCCACTGAGAGACCAAGAATGCTGGCGCAGTGATGGAACAACATTACCAGGCCTTCAGTGTCGAAGTACAGACACCAGAGCAGGTCGAACAGAAAGTAGCCAAGGCATGCAATAAAGAGGACTCTTTCGAGTAGCGTTTGGGCCAAACCTATAATGTATATAATGTAAACATTATAGGCAAAATAAGTCTGCAATCTAGGACACAATGCACTTCTCAACTTTTCCCTATGCTGTTAATTTATATTTTAAGTTAGGAATTTCCTCAGCGTTCCTTGCCTTGAAATTTTCTCAGACCTTCATCCCCCGTATTCCAAACCTTTAGTGTATGCCACTGCCGCGTCTGAAGACATTCAGTAGGTGCTCATTCATGTATGGGGGCAAACTTGGACTTACCTAGCTGTTTGAACTGGCAACTACTGGTGACTGGTGATTTTGTACTGGTGAGTAGCTATCGGATGAGAGCAGTCCCTTAACTGCTCCGTCCAATAGCGACCTAAATGTGAATCTGAGCTTCAGTATTTCAGAGGGTTTCGCTTCCAACTACTTACAGTAGGTGCCCCTCCCTAGTCTTACTACCAAACAGTTAAGCAAGACGCACCTTGATACTTGTGATAAAACGCGTTTCTCCCTGTCACAAAGGTGTCAAACAAGGCTAGCCCTGAGACCAGGAAGGCGTGGGCCACAGTCACTAGACGGCAGTGCCACTCGTACCTGTGCTTTGGCAGGGAGTAGCACAGGAACATGTAAACTGAACACCACAGCAGGAACGCTCCCAGCACCTGCACAATCAGCCAACTGTACTGCACAGAGCAGCGGTCGCCATGGAAACTGGCAAGGGTTTCCCTAAAAAGCCAGGCAACTAAAGCACTAGCCATCCAAGAAGATGGGTGACGTTTTGCCGAGCTGAAATATGTGAATTACAACGAGAAGATATTAAAGGTAGGGAGGGGCTATGTGCACCATGGTACACCTTAAGCAACATTGTCACATAATCACCAGCAGCACAGCAAGAGACATTACTGCCCATTCTGCCAACCCACCTGAGCAGGCACACAAGCACATGCATATAGATACATATGCAGTCATACGCATAGGCACATAGGAATTGAGCCTGGGCTGCTGACGCATCAGCTGCTGCTTTTTCTAGAAATTCTGCTGGCATTGGCCACTAGGCTACATCCCCCAATGGCACAAGCATACTTTAGCATGCTATGTACTCTACGATTTGCTTCTATTAAATTAAATGTTTGCTTATAAAAAGTACTCTCCTTCATTGAACTGAACACTGTTTGGTATTCAGTTGATTATAGTCTCTGCACCATAGACTATGGAAAATTTGAGACAAAATTTCATTTATTGATTCCCTAAAAATGTGTTGTTACTTTGGAAAAGTTTTTTATAATGACATAAAACTAATAATATTGTTACTGTAAGAAAAGTCTAGTATAGAAAACAGATGAAAAGAGAGTAATATGACTCCTCCAATGGATACAATTGAAAAAGCCAATATAGTACTATACATTGTAGGCTGTACCTATAAAAATATTCCACATATATTAATAGTTTCCAAAACTGCCTAAGTATCTATTTTCTGAAATATCAGCCCCTTATTCTTTCAATACAAAACTTTTATAGATTGCCTTTCACTAAGTACACTATCCATAGCAAACAACAAAATATTTACAAAGATAGAGTTCCTATTTTTGCCAAAATGGTAAAGTGTATGCAGATTAGCAAATTTGATGCATTGATCATTGAAATAGCTTTATAGAATAGACCTCTAGTGTGATGTTGCCAGTCATCGATTTTAGAGCTATAAGGGCTGCATGCATGTACATTGCCCTTCTATTTAATCTTTTGCTGCCTACGTGCACACTCAGCATGCACTTCTCAGCATGCAATGAGGGCTGGTCGGCTCTGGATCGGTACAGCTGCAACTCTGGCACGGTCCGCTCAGGCCAGTTGCCGACCTCCGTGAAGCGCAGCGCCTTCGACAGGATCGGGTCTAGGCTCGAATGTCGCCGGCGGTCACTGGCCCTTCGCCCAGCATGTCCATGACCAGGACAATAATGTCCGCAGGTGTTGGAGCCTTCGTCGGTCTTTCAGGTAGTGGCAGTCGGCTCAGTGCCTCCGCACACAGGGTAGTGATTTGCCAGATCGGTGTTCCATCGAGTAGCTATAGCCCGCCAGGATGAGCGCCCACCTCTGAATTCTTACGGACGCCATGGCGGGAATCGGCTTAGACTCATGCAGGAGTCCTAGCAATGGCTTGTGGTCGCTAACGAGGGTGAATTTCCGGCCGTAAAGGTAGGAGTGAAATCGTTTTACCCCGAAAACGATCGCCAGAGCTTCTTTGTCCAGCTGAGAGTACTTCGCCTCGGCATCGTGCAGGAACGCGAAGCGAAAGCGATCGGCCGATCGCAACCGTCAATCCGATGACTGATAACGGCGCCGATGCCGTACGGAGAGGCGTCGCACTCCAGCACCAGCGTGCCAGCTTTGCAAAAAGCTCCTCGATTCGCGGCAAGGGGTACATATCCGGCTCCACGGCGAGGTTGACGGTCTGCTTAAAGTCGGCACAGATGCGCACGGTGCCTTCTGACTTCAGAACGGAAACAATCGGCGATACATAATCTGAGCTGCTGACTGGTTTGAGTACGCCCTGCTTAATCTCCTTTTCGAGTTGAGCCTCCACCTTAGCCTTAAGCGCAAATGGAACGTTGCGAGCTTTGAATAAACGAGGCTTGGCATCAGGCTTCAAATGTAGTTGCACGGGTGGACCGTTGTTCTGACCCAGTCCGGGCTCGAAAACAGCTGCATACTTTTCCAGCAAGGCTCGGATTCTGGGGTGCTCACCATCTTTTTGCACCTGCTTGATGCTTCTCCAGTCAAGCGGCAAGTCGGCCAGCCAGTCCCGGCCGATCAGATTCGATCCGGAGTCCTTGACGACGAGTAGCGGGAGCTCCTTGGAGATCTCCGATACGCACGCAGACGTTGATTTGGCGAGGTAGAGGAACCGGCTCCCCTGAATACGTACGAGCGTACGTAGCTGTGCGTTAGACGGCTCCAGCTTAAGCAGCCCACGGAGCTCAGAGCAAAAAGTATCCGATGAGATAAGCGAGACGGATGCACCAGTGTCAATCTCCATTCGAACAGGCGTCTCCTCGATGATGATAGTCGTCTCAATCGCATGCAGCGTATCGCATGCACATGCAGCGTATGTGCCTCCTCTTGGTCTACTTCCACCTCTCTAATGGCCTGGTCCGTGCGACGATTGGCAGCTGCTGGCGACTTGCAGGCCGCAGCTGTGTGGCCCACCTTCGAGCTCAGTCGAAACACTTCTTTTCCAGAAAGGGACACTTGCTTGCCACGTCGCTGGAAGAGGCATCTGAAACAGCGCTTTGATTGATCAGGAAGGCCTCTTGGCTAGCGGATTTCTTCACAAGCGAGTTGCCTTCAGCAGCCAATGCCTGAGCCTGTGCCAGGGTCAATGCAATGTCAAGCGTCAAATTGCATACAATATTATGTATTTAAAAATAAAAGATTTAAAATGAAATGAAAGAAACAAAAGAAATTAACAAAATGAATAATTTTTAGCATATAGTAAGCTATGCCTATATAGCAATTTAATTCAAAAAATTTCCTATAGAGATGGTATTAAAAAAGCTAAAAATATATTAATTTGCAAGTAAATTTAAAAATATTTAAAAGAACTTTAAAGTATATTAACTAGTAACTCATTATTTCCTTAAAGAGATACTATTGTCAATATAATTATATTTTGAAATGCAATCTTAGGTATCCTCAGAAGAAAAAAGGCAATCTCTAATTGTTTGCCTTAATGCCTTTATTAAATTGTCTAGCTAAGATTATATTTGTATATCATATATTCCTATTAAACATAACCACTATCTATTTCTGTCTTTACTTTTTGGGGTTTCTCCTAGGCCCTAAGGTCCCTAGAAACATGTTCAAATAGCAAAAAAATTAAAGACAATCATCAAGGCTTTGTTTTTATTTCTTTTGCTAGTTTTCTTAATTTTGCTTGTTTTTCAATACAACAATAGTACACAAATAAGCTACACTGAATTTAACCAATGAATATGAGCAAAATGGATTAATTATTGTTTCTTTCATGAAAAAACTGTTATCTTATTATTTAAATATTTTTCACTCATATTTAGGCTGTAAGGGGCCTACCTAGGCTAGATTGCACTTCTCTACTTGGAGTTCTCTACTTCTCTACTCTACTCTATCTTTTTACAGGACATGAAGTGTTTTGTAGCCATTTTTTCTTTTTTATGATTTATCTTATTGTTTGTCAAAATAACTTATAACTGATAATTGAAGTCACAAAAAGCAAAAAAAATATAGAATATAATTCAAGAATTAAGACAATACAGACTTGACAAGACAGTCCCTCGTTATTTGCATGCTAACTGCATGTCGTTTTTTTACACGGTAACTAAAATAAATGGTTACCATGCTTTTCCGTGCTTTTTGGTTACTTTTCGCTACGCGCATCCCAACTTGCTTTTTGGTGCCCCAATCTATGAGGCCTTACTTCAAAAGTTTTCTCATAGCATATAATCTATGCTGTATAATAGTCTTATGCAGCAACCTATTAACCTAACCTAACAAAAGCAATATTGATTTTGTTAAAGTGGCGCTCTATTTTTATTTTGGAAAATCTTCTGCTTGATCAAGCATTAGTTCTGTACAAGACGGTAGCAAAGCAAATCATACGTATGAAAAGGAAATAAAATCAGGAATTAAAAAACTTTTCGCACCGAATTTCATTTTAATTCGAGACTTTTAACATTTCAAAAAGTACACGTACGTCGTCGGCTCACCAAGATATAAATTAAGGACGACTTAAGTGGACTTATACTTAAAGTCGTCCTTGATATAAATTGAAATCAAATTTGAACCAGACAGACAAAAAATAAGATAGAAAAAGTTAAAACAAAAGGAGACACTGGGAAAAAACAATACAATCAAAATATATAATTTTTTGATGCTTTTAAAATTAATTTGAAAATAAATCCTGAATCATATTAGAGAACTGATCGAATTAACAACAGCGACGACTTTATAGATCGAAGAAAAGAGAAGATAGTAAGCATGTGTGCATCAGTTGACGAATTCACTGTTAGTTATTTATTGGTGAGATGTTATCACTTAAAGCGTTAGGTAGTCTGTTGTCTAAAAATATAATAAAGTAAAAAGTTTGATATATTAAATTTGTTATTTTTTACTTAAAATAATTCTAATTATTTTGGAAACATAATTCAGTTTTTTCTATTATTTATATTTTAGTCTTATAGCTGTTGGTTAAGTAAATTTTCAAATACCCAGGTTCTGTAGACAGTAGACCAGTTTTTTTGCAATACTACTAGATGGCCTATTCTAATGTCATGTGATTCTAGACTTATTGTCCTTGTTCTAGTTCCACTTGGTCTCATTTCTATTCTTTTTAATAATGGCATATTGATTGTTCAAAATCTCAATCTCTTGCCTAGTGTCTGGTGATTCCTTTCCAATCCACATATATGCACAACCTTGGGAATCACCTGGCGGTTTCTATTGGCAACACACACATGTAAGTCGCTATTGGCTGAGAGCAGTCACGTGACTACTATTCTGTCTGTGACGTTGTCACTTTAAGTAGCCCCGCAAGTGCCGTTTTGACATACGGTACCAATCTTTAATATTACTAGTTCCGTTCTCTCACGTTTGCTTAAAGTAGTGCCCTAAGAATTTTAATCAGCTGCGTACATTTGTAAAGTCTGCGTACAGCGCGCGATCGATAATTTCTGTTCCTGTTTTTCTCAGCCGGCCAATAGAAAAACCAAGCCTGCAGCCATTGATTGCATTAACATTAACTTTAACTGATATTACGGCCAAGTGCTACCGCTACAAATTTGCCTCTGCCGCATTCATTTGCCTCGCTTATTCTCGAGGCCGCCACACTAGTATCGTCACACTGTCCAATAGCAACAATTACATGTGTGTGTTGCCAATAGAAACGACCAGGTGAATCCCTAGGTTGCGCCCAAGCATACCAATCCAGATACATGTAAATGAGACAGAGGCTTGTGGGCAGCATAGGTTTAAAATCCCTCTGAGCTATTACTCATTGCTAGTAAACTTGTTGGAGCTGCTTGTTCAAGTGCCCGGAGCAGCTAGTGGTTGGAGCATTAGGCTGGATGCTGTGCATTCTAGCTCAGTATAGCGACTGCTTTGCACTGTTTCTCTACAGATATTCTGTATTGAGCTAGAGCTGCACTAGTAGTACACGTGCACAGTGCAAAATCTGAAATCATATGGCTAGCTCTAAAGCTGCTCCTACACCAGAGAAATTTGGAGACCGCATGGTCCATCCTCCATTGGCACCAACCTGAGCTTCTGCGCTAGCTGACTATGTGGGATTCCCAGGCATTTAGACTGCCTGCCTCTTACATGTAGTAGGTCTACAGTGTGGGGTCAGGGAACCATACTACCTCTACAACCTGGGTGTGTTCAAGTACAAGTTGGAGACCCACATGGCCTTGTGCAGCAGTGTGCCAGTACTGTACGCCCATGGTTTAGATTGCACTGTGGCAACCATCCAGCACAATGCCAAAGAGACCTAGATCGATGTTGAAGGCCTTAACATGTGCTGGATGAGAGAGTCTTGCGTTTTCGATCTCTTTCTCATGGCGGCCCAACCCACTGTCCCCATAGGTAGATCCACTTGGTTGGCATGACCCCGCTGCTGCCGCTGTTCGCGCAGGCTACCACCAGAGCAGGTGGAACTTTCAGGATGAGGCCAATCCACCACAGTTGGTGACGAATTTGATGGGAATCTGACTCCCAATCTTAATCCCAGTCAGCCTGGAACCCCAGCTTACCGAGTCCTGACCCCGAAGCTACTGGCCCAAATCCCCAGAGCTGATGAGTCCCGATCCTGAAATAGCCAGTTTAAATTTTATGAACTCCGCCGCAATTCTGTATCGTTCATACGTATACCTTACCTCGTGGCCTACTGGTATAAATTATGATCCCGCACAAGCTCTCGCACAACACAAATGGAAAATGTGCTTCAGGTGGGATATGGCCGAGTTTCCAATCCTCAGCGCCTCATCAACCTGTTGGAGGAGTGGCCGCGGAGACGATCGTCCATCCGCATGTGAAGGTTGGCGCCTGGTCTGTCTACCAGGAGGTCAGGGACCGCAGTTGGGCGGTGAAACGTCCCAATGGTGAAGCTTTCGAAGGCTGTTGTTGGCCTAGCACCTTTGCATGGCCCGACTTTCAGAGCCGGTGTGCGCTGGTGAATGTTATGCAGATGCAGTTTTGTGGCTTGACTTGCACTGTGCTGATGTGCGTACGTGAATGTCGCTGGGCGCCTCTCCGGTGTTCATGCGTGCTGGCTCCATTGTGCCCAGGCGCAGTTGGCGCCAGGCAGTTCGTCGCTGTACTTGAACGATGGCCACAGCCTGAGTTGCGACGGCAGCCAAAGCGACTCCATCCTGCTAGATTTTAGCTTCTCGGGCGGGACGCTGACCAGCCGCGGCAGCGTGGCGGGCTTTATCTCCAATATCGCCTTTGTGGGCGTCCTTGGCCGCTTGCCGGCGTCCGCCTCCTCCGGGCTTGGCGTCACAAACTGCGGATCTCCGACACGATGCCCAACACCGAGTGACCGTGACCATTTCGCAGGCTCAGGAACGCGGCTGCTTCCCGGCGGGCCTCCCAGGAGCTGGGACGAGCTGTGAAGAGCAGGCGCCCTTTTTGCACTTGGCAGTCCTGTATTTTTGGGAATTTCTGTTGCATTCGATCCTCATTACCATCTTCTTACAATACTTGTATGCCTATTTATTTAGCATATCATTCATACCAAGATATTTATTTTTGTTTTGCTATTGTCTACTAGTATTGTCTATTATTTGGTTTGAATTAAACATAATAATCGTACCCTTTATCTCAGCATGATAGTGGTAGCGCGTTGATGCACTGGCGGGTTGTGCATGATTGTTGTAGAGAGGTGATGCACTGGCGGGTTGTGCATGGTTGCAGAGAGGTGATGCACTGGCGGGTTGTGCATAGTTGTAGAGAGGTGATGCACTGGCGGGTTGTGCATAGTGGTAGAGAGGTGATGCACTGGCTGGTTGTGCATGATTGTTGTAGAGAGGTGATTGTTGTAGAGCACTGGCTGGTTGTGCATGATTGTTGTAGAGAGGTGATGCACTGGCGGGTTGTGCATAGTTGTTGTAGAGAGGTGATGCACTGGCTGGTTGTGCATGATTGTTGCAGAGAGGTGATGCACTGGCGGGTTGTGCATAATTGTTGTAGAGAGGTGATGCACTGGCGGGTTGTGCATGATTGTTGTAGAGAGGTGATGCACTGGCGGGTTGTGCATATTGTTGCAGAGTGGTGATGCACTGGCGGGTTGTGCATAGTTGTAGAGAGGTGATGCACTGGCGGGTGGTGCATAATTGTTGCAGAGAGGTGATGCACTGGCGGGTTGTGCATAGTTGTAGAGAGGTGATGCACTGGCGGGTGGTGCATAATTGTTGCAGAGAGGTGATGCACTGGCGGGTTGTGCATAGTGGTAGAGAGGTGATGCACTGGTGGTTGTGCAAATTGTTGTAGAGAGTTGATGAACTGACGAGCATGCAGTGATGCAGCAACAAAGGCTTGCATTTCACCTGATTGCACCTGAGCGGGTGATCCCTTTTAGTTTTGTGCAAAATGCAAATTCAATTAACGTTTGTGGTCATGGTCTGATAAGAGTCTTCTTTGCTTAGTGGTCATGTTCTTCTTTGCTGAGTTTATTTCGTTGCCTTTCCCAGGAATAAAAGGTTTGCTTAGTGGTCATGTTCTTCTTTGCTGAGTTTATTTCGTTGCCTTTCCCAGGAATAAAAGGTATCCTTATTTAGCTAAAACACGCAAATTAGCTTCCATGAATTTTGGATTTTTGATTTTTGGATTTTTGACTTTTATCAATTTTATCAACCTTATGCCTCAACCTACGAGTGTGCAGGCTTAAATTTAGTTTTGAGCTCTTATAAATCTTAATAGCCAAGGTTTAAAAGGGCTGCTTGCCCTTTACCGGGCAAGCACTTTGCTATTTACCGGTGGTTCTGTGGTAGCCGGTATGCAAAAATTTCGTTCTCAATTTATGCTTGTTAACCCTAGCGGTGCAATAAGAACGGGCTTTAATGGAGCATTGAAAACATTAGTTTAATCAATTAGCACTCTTCCAGCTGGTCCGGCATGTCAGCGGTGCCAGCATGCAGCGGCGGTTGCAGCGTCCGCGTCATGGCGTACCTTCTATTCTACTTTCTGCTGTTCCTTCCGGTCTGCGCCCTGCTATTCGCTTGGCTGGAGGCGCCGGCCGAGGAGCGACAGGTCGGCGAGCTGCTGCGTCTGCGCTCTGACTCTTCTCACCCGCAGCGGCCGCAGCATTGCCAAATCCGAGCTCGACGCACTGTTGCTGAGCTTCGCCTCAGCCGGCGCCCGAGGAGTCGCCGTGTTGGCTGCCGCTGCCGTCAGCGGCAACGCTAGCCGGCCCGACCGCAATTGGACCTTAGCCGGCTCGCTGTACTTTGTGGCCACGCTGCTGACCACCGTCGGCTACGGGCCGCCCCAGCGACCCAGCAGGCAGGGCGGCCTGTCGGGCCGTGGCCGGCCTTGGGATGCCCCTCACCTTCCTCGCCGTCGCCGCCCTGGCCGCGCAACCTCGCGTGCTGTCGCGCGCAGCCCTTGACGCCCTGCACTGCCATCTCCCCGCTGGGCGCCGACGACTTGATGAGCGGCTGCTGGCTGCCGCCGCCCTCGCCTGCCTGCTGGTTGCCTTCCTAATCGTCCCATCCACTGTCTTCACCTTTTTAGAGCGATACTGGACCTTCCTTGACAGCCTCTACTTCTGCGTGATGACCCTTACCACCATCGGGCTCGGGGAACTCGCCTTTCCAGACCACCCAGGTGAGCCTCAGCGCGACCTGCGCAAGCTGGCGCTGTGCGCCTTCCTGTTCGCTGGCCTGGCATTTGCTGCCGTCAGTCTCCACCTGCTCGCCAGGGCCGCCGCACTGCTGGCCAAACGCAAATTCCTGGAGCTAGAGGAGGAAGACGGGTCATATTTTGCCGAGACCGATGGGGATCAGCTGATGACAGCTGCGGCCTTCGAGTCCTCTGACCGCGTTCAGGATGCTGGTGCTCCGGCCATGGTGGGACTGACAGCCGCTTGTCTTCGCGCGCTAATTCTTCACACAGTCAGCACCGCACCGCTTGCTACAAGACCAAAGAGCCTTTTTCTACGAGTCTTGCCCTCCTCCCCCCGACAATTTTTCTGCGCCTTAATGGATCAACAAAGATTTCGTTGATTAAATCGGATTTTTTTATTCTGGGACGGAACTTCTCAATCATATTTTTAGCTCTCAAAGGCCAACAATTTGCTGCCTTTCCGAGGCCCCAAAGTGTGGTACCAAACCGCCTGTGGCTCGCTTTAGATTCCTGAGTTCCTCATCTATCACCAGCCTGAAAGATCTTGCCACCTACACGGAGAGGGTGTTCGTAATCGAAGGATGTTCCCAGAAATAACACAATAAAGACTGTAGCAAGCGTTGCTTTTGTGCTTTTTTATACTAGCATTCTTCTCTTTATTAGACGGCCCAGTGCCCTCTTGTTAGCAGTGGCGGCGCAGCACCTCCAATTAGGGGGGGGGGCAGTGTTTGGTGGTCACCGCCTCCCCAGCCAATGTTTAGAATTAGAGCAGCGCATCATGCTAACAGTTAAAATCTCACAAAGATGCATATAAAGATCTTGTAGGAAAAATTATTGTGGGTAACCCCATGATAGGGTGGTCACCCCCAGCAACAGCCCCCTGTGCCCCCCATCTGCGCCGCCACAGCTTGTTAGCGTATTGCGAAACGTATATTGTATTGCGATAGCCATTTATAATTTTCATTTAGTCTTTTTTTGCATTCAGGCGGCTTTTGCCTTTAGAGAATCTCTTTTCCTTCTGAGCAACCGATTAATTTGCTTTGCGTTTTGCCTGAATTTTTCCTTATTGCCGGTCTCGGCTGCTGGCTGCTGAACTTGGTGGCGGGAGCTTTGCCATAGCCCACAAATCGATGAATTCAACTAAAATTTGTTGAACTCAAGGAAAAAGTGGGCTGAAAGGTCAACACTTGCTCGCCCTTGTTGCCACTGCCACAGCAGCATCCGATGCTTCTTATCTGAAAGTTTTGTTCGCGCCGTATATTGATGCACTTTTGTGTCACTGATTTTTGCTGTCCTTGGAATTAAAGTTAAAAAGTACAAAAAACTGCAAAGTCCTTTTAGATTTGTGCAAACAGAGTGGGACGTGACAGCTGCAGTTTCAGCTGCAGACTTGACTTTATTCGGACACTGACAGCGTTTGCTAATTGGCCTTCACAGGCTCTATTCTGTATATTCTGTGGGCTTGTGTGCCATCAAGTGAGCACATTTTAGAGAATACGATAATTCTAGTTCACTAGTTCTATGGGCCGCTACAAAAGCTGAAATAAAATATTTATTTGCTTAGAGTGTGGGTGAGATAAGCGCCAATGATGAAAAAAGGTTATAAGCATTGTCTGAGAACATCCTACAGGGCCTACTGTGCTCTCAGTGTACCACATTTATTGCATTGCGCATTGAGGAACAAGAGTGATGCTTTGATATCCAGCCTTTGTAAGAGCGAGTGGGTTGTGCGAGAAGTACTGACAGCAAGTAGAGGAAACTACAAACATTTACATGCATGCAGCAAAGCATCATTGATGGGCTGGATTAGTGCATCTTCGTGCGATGACATTGTGAATTAATTAATCATCATGTCCGCATTCAGAAAAGTAGCTCGTGTTGCAACTCGGATAATACGTAATTTTACAAAAATCAGTAACTTTCGCTAATTAGTTGTTTCCTTATACTGTAGCCGTGCTTGTGCTGTAGAAAATATACTACTCATGCAGTAGTAATGAAGCGGTGTGCTTCCCTGCTGCTACGAGTGAATGTACGTTAAGGGTTTTGTAAGTGCTCGAATCACAAAATCAACAGATGCTAACTGCTCATTTGCTGGAGATCGGGGAATTGCATGTACATTTTTAAAGACTATAAATTGATCGTATTACTGCATGCTTTGTATCATCGAACCAGAGCTGTGTGAAAATTCAGAAGCGGATCGAATACTAGATAAGCAAACGCCATGGAAATCATGCAGCTACTCTAGCTATAGCTATCTGAACTCGAGCAAGCAGAACTAAAATAAAATGGACAGAATTCCAACCAGAAGCTGACAATAATATCGACGACAATTAGCTTAAAGTATTTATAGTTTGCGTTGCACTACTGGGAGCAATGAAGTCAGTAAGAGTACTGGCCCTGCTGCTGCGGCTGCTGTACGTAGCTGGGCACCGTCCCAAACTCCGGCTGGTGGAAATTCTGCGTGAAAAACTCGTTCTGATCGAGACTCTTGTCTCCACCACCTGCGCTCTCCGGCTCGCCGTTGCTAAATTTCGTCACTTGGGGCGGCGGCGGCACCGGTGGAGGTGGCGGCTTCCTGGCAGTCTGGTCAGTGCCGGCCTCTGCAGCCTCCTCGGCCCAAGACTGCTTCTCCCCACTGGCGAACACGCCGTAGAATATGACCCCGACGAAATGGATCAGCGAGGCGATCAGGAAAACTTTTGACCACGACTGTTGAGACTGAAGAAGATGGTGGGAGTACTAGGTTGCTAGACTGGAGATCTGTGAGACTAGAGATCTGTGAGACTTTCAGCTCATGAGACCGCTTCTTCTGCTCTGCGTTGACTTATGCTAGTGGTGTCTACGAATTCATCCTCGAAGAACTTCTGTACATAGTTTTTATGTCATGTAGACACAAACTTTTAATCTACATGTATGAGCTGATTTGCAGATGGCGCTCACCCTGTCGCGGACCAAGTTGACGGTGACCACCGGTACCAGCATGCCGGAGAAAGTACCAATTCCGTTCGACAGGCCCATTAGGATGCTGGCATAGCGAGGCGCGATGTCCAAATGATTCACGTTGTAGCCTGAGTGGTATGCAAGGAAGCGTAATTAAAAATCTAAATCGAATATACGTGTAGTTCTAAAGGCCCTTTGCCAAATTCTCAGTCAAACTGAATGACGTACCGGAAATCGCAAAGCCGCTGAAGCCGACTGCAATGATGAGGCAGATGATGGCAGACGTGGACTCCTTGGAATATCCTACGCCCAGAAGAAAGATCGCCTCCATGCCAAAGCCTGCGAGATGGCCGTGTTGACTCAGTTTAGTTCAATTAGAGTAAAATTAAGCATTCGGTCAGTTCAGGAAAATGACTTGTGGCTTTTTCCTTTATGGTCAACGAAGCCCGCCTTGTTGTTTTGAAGATTTCAAGAGCTTCATTGAATCGTCGGAATTTCAACGTGAAATTTAAATCGCCATCTTCAAAGACTGTAGGCTGATGCAAATCCAACATGGGCAGAACTGGCCCGTCGCCAGAGCTCCATGAATGAAGCTGGGAAAGCTGGACACTCGGGATTTAATTAAGCACGAAGCACAACACAAACAGGCACCGGCGCAGTCGCCCCTTTGTGAGCTGAGCTGCGGCGCTGCCCCTCCTACGCGAGCCTTTTGTGTTCCGGAGATTTCCGCGAGCTTTTGCGACTCTGCCGGGCGTGCTTGAGTTGGGGAAGGAGAGATTTATCCCCTCGCTGCGCTGGCGCTGCAGAACTCTGGATTAGATTCCTTGGCGATCCGGCCCGGACCTCTCCGACTGTTGATGCAGCAGTGCGTGCTCATTATTAGCCAGAATCTTTTCACTGCCCTTTGCTGGCTCAGCAACTTCCTGCCCCGAGAGCTACGCATGAGCGGCTTGTCGGCCCGACTTTATGGACTCAAAATCTGCTCGGAGCTCACCGGGAAAGCCTTTGTGATCCAGCTACAGCGGCAGCGGAGCTTTCAGTCTTTCGGCATCGCTGAGTGAGCTGAAAACCACTGGGCTTCTGAAATCTCAATTCAAAGCCTCCCTTCTTTAGACGGTGAAAATCTGATCTGAAAATGGGGGCGGATCGTAGTTTCCCAGCTGCAGTTAAAATCATGAGGCTTACCGCCGCAGTTGAAAATCTTCCTCACTACCGTGGTGGTCAGCAGCTTCTTGCGCAGTCGATCGGCAAGCTGCCCGCCCAGCGGCACGATGGTCGCCATCACCAGATGAGGCAGGGCGGAGAACACACCGCTCTATTGAATCAAATCGAATGAAATTGAGCTGCGAGATTCCTTTCACGCTCGTATGGAGCTCACTCACTCATTCATTGACATTGATCTGGCTTTACGAAGCTTGTTCGGAACACTATCTTCTCGATTTTTTACCTCCAAATTCAACTTCCTTTGCTGTCCTAGAATGAGAAGTGCAGCATTAGTGCTGCTCCATCACCTCAGCCAACTGTAACTGCAGAAGCAAACAACTGCAGGGCCTGTGACCCCGTCTAACTTCACAATTCCAGCGGTTGTTCTATTCTGCATGTCTTTCAATCTTCACCTTAATTAACTTGAATAATAACTTACCTCAGTCATGTCGTAGTTGTGCACATCCCGAAAGTACTTTGTCTGCTCTGTGATGAGCAGGTAGAAGGACCAGCTGCGAGCAAAGTTCGCCACGATGATCGCGTAAACAGGCATGGAGGTGAAGAACTTGCGCCATGGGATTCGCATACTCTGCAGTGGGGGGGGGGGGGGGCGGACTTTTCAGTCAGTCCGATTTGGGGGGTTCCGTCACCCAGCTAAGTTTTCAAATGCAATGGAGCCGCGGTGTCTCTGCCTCTCTGAGGCTCTCTGAATAGGCCCTCGGGACGGAGAGCAACTTACTCACCATTCAACTTTCAAACTGTGCGTGATAAGGTAAACTGAAATATGAGCTTGTTCCAGGTTAGAATTAATTAGCACTGGCTAAGATGACATTTTCTGAAAAGGGTTACGGAAAACCTGGCTGCTAAATCTGGAAATTAAAGTCCCTCCCCAAATTTCTGCAATCATTTTGCCGTCACTAAGAAAAGTTTACCCCGGAGATGCGCGGACGATTTCACCTAAGTGTCGGCGTTTCTGTTTTCACTGCCCGCTAGAAATTGCGGGTCAATTGGGACTCTAGGAAATTCTTTAGGCAATGCAGTTCCCAAAACCTGCGTGGCCAAAAATTCTCCAGTCTCATTTCTCAGAGAAAAGTCTTTCACATCAAACTGACAGCCCTCACCTTGTCGGACTGAGTCGACAGCTCTCCGATGGAAGTCTCGATGTAGACGCGCTCCTCCTCGCTGATCGTTGGATGCAAGCCGGGCCGTTCAAAAGCGTTGAACCACCAAACAGAAAACCAGGCGATGCCGAGAACGCCTAGGATTCAACGGTATCTTTTAGCTGGAGATCGAATGGCTGGATAAGACTGGTGAGATATTTCAGGCTTGATTGGAGTCAACTGAGAGATTTGCTGGTTCAGGTCGGATTGGAGTCAGCTGGGGGGTGATTGGCTATAGGAGGCCTGCAAAAATCGCTGTAGGGACTAGAAGCGTCATAGCAGCATTCAGCCCACTGTCAGTTTATTAAAAGGCAAGCAAGATTTTGCTGCATGAAACCAAAGCAGGATCAAGAGCCCCAGAAGCTTCAATGGCCTCAAAAAGAACTTCCGAAGCCTGCGGAAGCTGGGAGCCGGCAGTTCTTTTAAATCATTCTCCATTAAGTATTTCTTCCTGTAGGCCCGGTACAAAGAAGTTTAGCACGGAGATGGCAGGAAGCAGCTAGAGAAGTAACAGAAAGCAAAGTCGCGTGCCCTCCGGCCAATTAAGCGACCGAGTGTCGAGGCGCGCTGTGGCGGGACCCTTTCACCCGCTGACCCTCAGAGCAGGCGCTCCTCAGCCATGCTTATGGTCATTATCAGTGCCCCACCCAGCGCTCCAGAGGGCATAGAAACCAGCGCTCACGGCACACAGAAATCAATGCCCCATCTCCATTAAGACTGTGAAAGCTGAATTGACTCGTGCTCTATTCTTAGCTACAAGCACAACCCAGTCTGAGCTGCTGGATGAACAAAGGCACAGGGATTTCACGAAGAGAGAGAGGCTTCTTCTTTTCCCCCCGTTCGTCTTTGCACGAAAGCGTCATTAGGAGGTGCGGGAGTGCGGAAATTGAAACAGAAGACGCGGCAGATCTGCCGACGGGTGGGGCGGCTGCTCTCTTTGAAGGCTGCGCCGAATTAGTAAGCCTCTGTCTACTTTCAGCTTCCTATGCGCATTCTTTTGTAAGCTATGCTCAGTACTTTGTTCCATTCCTTATTGCGTTAGTGATCGCTTGCCATGCTCGCACTCTCACTCTGCAACTGTTGTTGCAGATTCAGCCCTTAATCGTCTTGTACAGTTCCTTCGGTTGAAAGAATAAATCGGAAAGTTGTACTGCAGATGAAAAATCTCTCTGCGTTGCAGCAGTACAACTTAATCAATTGTAAAAGCAACATCGAGATGCCTGAGTTAGCTAGTACCGAGCCGTATGAAGAAATTCTTCGATGAGTGAGACGGTAACTGAACTTTGGGATGCGTAACATTAATATTTTACTGCTATTGCTATTGCTATTGCTATTGCTAATCGTAGTCAACTCGAAAATTATGAGCGTAGAACCTGGCCTCACCGTAAAAATAAAATGGCGCTGGCCACCCCAACCAGTCCGACAGCAGGCCTGACAGGAAAAGTCCCAGAACGGCGCCCGCATACGAGCCGCAGAACGCAATCGTGGCCAGGCGGGAGCGCTCCAGGGGTGGCGCCCAGTACCGCCAGATGCCGTGACAAGCCGGGTAGGTGGCGCCCTAGCATGGATGATGGGTGCGACTAGTACGTGACATCTAATTATTTGTGTATGCAAGAGTTCACTCCATAAGTTTTGAGACTTAAACAAATCTCACCTCGACGAGCCCTTGCAGAACGCGGATGAAGATCACCAGCACAAAGCTGACATGACAGGCGGTCGGCAGGAAGAGGTTCAGGAAGGACGAGCAGAAGATGGCCAGGCCGAAGATTTTTGTGGCCGGAAGCTTTGCAGCGATGATGCCGCCGGGAACCTGGGTAAACAAGTAGCCCCAGAAGAACGAGCTTTCAACTGCTCCGACCACGAGGGGTGACCACTGCAGCTCCGCGCTCTGCATTCGTGAGAGAAAAAAAGTGATGACAGAATGGAATTGAGGCCACTCTGGTAAACTCGGTCTCTGGAGCTTGCCTTCTATACTTGACAAAACTTTACTCAAAGGTTACCGTATGAAATATTTTTGGTTTTATGGAACACCTATTATTTTTTAGATCAGAAATTGGGCAAAGTATTTTGAGCTCCGAGAAGCGCTGCCTTTCATTCCACTAACATCACACAATATCACACAATAGGGCATTGTGAAGCTACAAAGAGGCTGCCTAAAAGGAGACACCCTGTCTAGTTTAGAGAACCCAAAAGATGAAGCTCAGCTTCCTGTGCTTCCACCACATCAGCCACTCACCGCTCTGTGAGTTGAGTTGCGATAGCGCAGGTAGCTTTCCTCGTAGGGCGCCATGGCAACAGCTTGAGTGGCTGCAGCATGCAAATGCGAGGCTCCCGCGTTGCTGCTGTTAGCTACGCCTCGGAGGTAACTCGTGGCCACGCCGGTGTTGCAGCGGATGCCGAAGCTGATGAGAAACCCCATAGAGCACAAAAACGAAGTAATGTAGCGCTTTGAGCAACGGGCGCAGGGGCACTTGTTGCAGCATATGCACAGCCCAGTGTAGTACGTCTTGCCAGTTGGCTTTCGAGGTTCGCCTGAGCCTTCTTCGGCCTCGTCCAGCTCATTGTAGTTGCCGAATTCGTCTGTGTCATTGCCCTTCACCAGCTTGCTACAAAAGGGCGGAAGAGCGCTGAAACCTGATAGACTAAAAATCAGTTCTGGCTTTTCATTTTATTCCAACACGAGCCAGCGCCCAACACAGCTCGTAACTCGGTAAAACTAAAATCTGGCACCAATTGGTTCACAATTAGGATTAGTGACATCTTACTTTTAAATCAGTTTGAGAAGTTTCCTTTTAATTCTCGTTTCTATCCCCAAGTTCAAAAAGCTGTGGGACATAGCGGATTTGAGGCAAGGACTACTAGACTAGACTAGACTTCTATAACGAAGTGTTCCTAGTGGTCCTTGATTTGAGGCTGGAGCAATCAGTCCCGGAGAAATCAGTCCTGGAGCATTCATCCCAGAGCAATCAATCCCGGAGAAATCAGTCCTGGAGCATTCATCCCAGAGCAATCAGTTCCGGAGAAATCAGTCCTGGAGCATTCATCCCAGAGCAATCAGTTCCGGAGAAATCAGTCCTGGAGCATTCATCCCAGAGCAATCAGTTCCGGAGAAATCAGTCCTGGAGCATTCATCCCAGAGCAATCAGTTCCGGAGAGATCAGTCCTGGAGCATTCATCCCAGAGCAATCAGTTCCGGAGAAATCAGTCCTGGAGCATTCATCCCAGAGCAATCAGTTCCGGAGAAATCAGTCCTGGAGCATTCATCCCAGAGCAATCAGTTCCGGAGAAATCAGTGCAGAAAAAATCATTCCCAGAGAAATCAGTGCAGAAAAAATCAGTCCCAGAGAAATCAGTCGAGAAAGAATCAGTCCAGAAAGAATCAGTCCTGGAGGAATCTGCCCCGGAGTGATTTGCAAATCTCTTTTAGAAATTCGGCGGGCATTCTTCTCCCATCCGCTGCAGAGGCCCGCCTGGGAAAGAAGGCGCCATCCGACGAATTTGTGTCCGAGTTTTCGGACACCAGAGGCTGGGCAGGAGCGGCTGTCAAAGCTGATTGTCTTCAAAGCCGCTGTCTTGGAGCAACGGCCGCGGCACACAAATTTAATTTGTCGGCTCTCCAATCCCATTTCTCAGGTACTCGCACTCGGTCAGATCCCTTGGCTATTTTCTTTACACGCGGCTGTCATGAAGGACGGGGAGTTCCTGCTCACTTTTTGAGACGGCTTTGAGTACTTCAAATTTAAGCAAATTATGTTGAAAAGGCAAAAGGGTAGAAGTGCTGCGGGAGTCGGAAGAGAAGAATGACAGGAAGGCCCTGCCGTGTGCATGAGAGTAACTCCGAAACTCAAGCGGGTTAGGTCAGTGAAAGCAGGGTACTCAGCCTATTTTGGCAAGAGTTGGAGATGGCTCCCGCTGCAGGGTAGGAAAATGGATTTGCAGACCGCTGAGGAGAGCGGCATGAAATAGGAGAATAATGGCTGGGAGCGGCCTGTCACAAGCGGGGCCCGCAGACCCTTGGAGATGCCATTTAAGATTTGCTTGCCCAGTGACTCAGCCTGAGCCGGGGACTTTTGAGACCTGAGCTGGAAGATGGATGGCTCTCTGCATCCCAGTCTGGGATTCGAACTCCTATCAGTCTGTGCGAGAGTTTCGCGTGAGGAGGTTGGGGCAAATCAGATTTGGCTTATCGCGCAAATAACTTATGACGGTTTTCTCTCGCATTTTTTATTTCCAGCCGAGTGGGCGAATTCGCTAAAGGCGGGCAGTTGACGCGGCGCCTCCCCGCTTCCCGCCTGTCTGTCACAACAAAACCGCTTCAATGCGATTTCGGTCCGGGAAAGCTGATGGAAGAGAATCAAATTTCCTCGCCCAAGCAGATTAATGAGTTGCAAGTATAAGGTGAGCGGAGGGAGATGGGAGTTAGAAACTGGGCTCGAGCTTGCCGGAGTCGAGGCTGCCGTCAGCGCAAAAAAGTGCAGTGGGGGCCTCCTAATCCCAAATCCCTCGCGGTTCGGGGATTATCACCTCACTCGGAGATGCGAGTTTCAAAGGATAATCCAGAGACCCGCAAACGCGGCGCCGCAGCCCCAGCACCTGAGCTTCGCCCGGACTCCCGCTCGGATAAGCCAAGACCTCTGCAGTCACCGCCCCAGCTTGAGGCCGCGGATTAACGGATCTCCAAACAAAGGCAATGCAATGAAAACCGTGGAAACTGAGCTCCGGCTTTTCTGACTGGATGATGAATCACTTCCCCGAGTACCTGGCTATTGCTAATTGCTGTTCCCATGCAGCCTTGCAGCAGGCAGTGAAAGCGGTCGCAGCCCTGCCTTGGTCCCTTTGTCCGGCCAGCCATCTGATAGCCGAGCGGCGAATGTAGCGTGACATGGCGCGCTCGATTCTCGCGGGGATTTTTCCCAGAAATTCCTCAAAGCGCTCAAAGCTCGGAAATTGAAGGACGGTGAAGCGGGGCTTCCGAGTCAGATGCTGCCCATCTCCCCCCTGCTAGAGCGCTCAGAGCAGGAGGGAAGCCTTCAGAGGCAGCTTTTGTGGGCTGCTTTGGAGGCTTCTCAATTTCACGCTCGGTAGGAGCCTCCCGTCGCTGTACCTGCGGCAGCTTCATCCTTTGCCAATCCACCAAGGATTTCCCTGCAGCTCAAAGCGCAGATCAAAATCGCTCAGGAAAATGAAAAAAACGCTGATTTAGAGCAGGAGCTGTGCAACATGGGAAATGATGTCGCAGACTGCTGCATCAATCACCGCGACACAATGCCTGTCCTTGGGACCCACAGGCACTCATGACAAAGAAGCTGGTAGCATTGTCGGCACTGGCAGCCCAGTTGCGGTGAAATCATTTTGCACTCTTGCTGAGCACCTCAGGCGCACTGATCGATGGCTGGTTTTAGCGTCAGGAGCAGTACTATTGCCACTGTCACAGTTTTAATATCACTCCTCTACTTGCTCCAATATGAGAAATCATTGGGTCGTGCATTATTTTCGAGGTACGTACAGGATGTACAGCGCTGCAACTGTATGGGTGTCATCACAACTCGAATCCTATAATTCTACCGCAGCTCTGACCTGCAACCCAATCACAGCAGGATGAAATGATGATGCTGAGCTGAATTTACCACTCAATTACTTTGGCGGCCCAGGGATGACACAATAAAGCCTTTTTAGCCAAAAAACGCAGCCAAATGTGCTTATCCTGTAGTTTTTTTACGTTGAATGCAGTTTCTATGGTGGCCTGATATGCAAAACCACCTCTGAACTGTCCAAGATCGCACTGTGCTCAGCGCTGTGCTAGACTGGCCCAGCAGAATCGGTGCATATGCTGGCCAGCTGTTGTAATGCTGGGTGTATCATTGCAGCAAGCGGCCAATCTTCAGAGCAAAATCTGCCCGGGTGGTGGGCAGTTTGACAATCCTAGCACCTCAATGCTGCCATGCCAGTAACTAAGTTGGATCCAAATTGATACCTCATAGGGTTCTGCAGGCAAGTAGCTCGCAAGTCTTATTGCAATATTTTTTCGTGTACTGCATCGTGCTAAGAAAAGTCTGCCACAGGAGTCTACCATGGGGAATACGTGGAATGCTACGTAAGGCATGCTAAAAAACTACATATATGTATGCATGTTTTCATAGCTGAAGAAATAAAGGAAATACAACTGTTTTAATGCAGCCGAAAGACACAAAAGGCTTTATGGATCCATTTCATCATTTTTATCTGCCTCTGCATGAAATTTATATAAACTATCCGGTAAGGTTAAAAAACATTTTCGTATAGTTCCCACTTTCTTACGGCTCTTAGAGATAGCGAAATCATGAGCCTGTACTTTGGCCATTCGTGCTGTCAAAGTTATCGTAATTTATGGTGCACTGGCATTTATCATTGGTGCCATGCCATTGATTAGGAGCGCCAAATTGAGGTTTTAAGGGGCTTAGAAAGCGGTGTTCAAGCGAGCCCATCACACCGTTCAGATTTAAATTCGAGAACTCACCTCCTCAGAGCCGCTATGGACGACTTGGTCTGGTCCTTCCACCCGGGCTCCAACACCTGGTCCTTGAGTCCCTGCATTGCAACGGCTGGCTATCCTTCCCAGTGCGAGCGGCGTCTCAATTTGTGAGGCGAGAGGCGCTGAGAAAGCTGTCGAGGCGCGGCGGAGAGGGACTGGCCTAGAGTATCTCGGATTTGTGGATTAGCTGAGCACATCCTATCTAAAGGGGGCCTCAGCCAATAGGAGTCGATAATGACGGTCAGATGTTATGTGCGTGTAACTACTACTGATAGTAGGCTAGGTCGAATCTAATCTAATTGTTGTCAAGTCGCGCCCAGTAAACGATGACAAAGCTGCCCATAGGCTTGGTTTGAGTCAAGTGCGAAATTGTAGCTCGTATATTTGAAACGAGCAAAGTATTGCAAAGCGAATAGAATAAGCTTAAAAGTTAGAATCGATCACTGACGGACCTTTTACCTGGAGTCGTGCCTTAAACCCTTTAATTTGACCTAATTGCTCTCGAAAAACGTATTTGTGCTAGTCAAGAATGCGCTGCAGTTCTTGGTCGCTGTCCGTTGATTGCTTGAACTCAGAAACAATTTGCCAGTCGAAGCCAATTCTTTCGAGTCAGTTTCTTCCCAGGAGGTTTGCGCCGTTCCCGCCAGCAACAATCACCGGTAGCTCAAACTCGTGATGCGTTGTCTGCACTGTTACAATACACTCACCATGGACTTTGATCCGGTCATTGGTGTAGCTCCACAGACAGACTTCGGATTTCCGAAGCTTTAATTCCAGCTTCCTGCTTGTGGCTTCGTTGATGATGGTTTGGCTAGCTCCGGTATAAATGTCAAAGGTCACTGGCGTGCTATTGACCTTCAGGGTGATGATGTAAGGCTTGCACTTTCTGGGAATTGCTTGATGCTCGTTGACGCTGCCAATGAAATCGTGACTGCTGTCGCTGTCTGAGCGTCCCTCTTCTTGGGCTCCACATGCGCCTTCAGTACCGACGTATTTGGCTTTCCCGAAGCGTATCCGCGGCGGAAGTCGAGAAGGTTTCCTGGTTGGTTGACTCTTCTCTGCCCCCTTAGTCCGACAGGCATCTTGGTGATGTCCGAACTTCTTGCACTTTGTGCACTGGTGAGTCCGGTGGGGACCTGCCGCCCAGTGAGACTGGCAGCCGCAACGGAAGCAGGCTCGATCACGAGGATTCAGTGTTTCGGCTACCTTCACGTGCTTGACGTCGTGACTTGGTAACCCTGCCTTGCTGATGACGTCTGTTCCTTTCTCCGCTGTCTCCATCATGACCGCAATCTTGAAGATGTTGCTCAGCGAGTCGTCGTCCTCTTCTTGGAGCAGGCGTCTCTGAATCTGCGAATTACGGAGCCCGGTCACCAACTTGTCCCTCAGTGCTTCATCCAGGAATACACCGAACTAGCAATTCGTCGCCAATTTTCGCAGTTGCGCCAGATATTCGCTGATGCTCTCGCCCTCGTGCTGATTGCGTCGGTAGAAATTGAACCTTTCCACCACCTTCCAGGGCTTGGGGTTAAAATGCTCCCGGAGAGTCTTGATGATGTCAGCACAAGAGGTTGGGGTAGTTTGTTTTGGTGGGCTTAGCCGGTGGGGCCATCGGCCCCAGGGTTTGGTTATTATTTATTGCGGCTCTGGGTCTCGCTCCTGCCCTTTGTCCCGGTTTGTGCTGTTTGTGTTTTTCTGTTTTGGTGTGCTTGGAGAGTACAAGTGCAGGACTCGACGTATAAACAGCAATACTACGAGCGTAGTTATTGAATACAGCGAGAAAAGAAACACAAGAGCCTTAAGAAGAGCTTTGGAGAATTCAGAACCTGCACTGACCAACGAGCAAACCAATAGACGTGAGAACGGCGATTTGGCCACTGTACAACGAGCGAATCAATAAACGTAACGGCGATTTGGCCACTGGTAAGCCGCCTGCTGCTTGAGTTCGTTCTTTTCTGGGAGCTTGTTAGGCTGAGTTCTTGCCAGAGCGTCATAACGCCGGGAGATCATATAGCTTTTTGTAGTACTGTGCCGTCTACTCTATTATAGTGTGTACAACCTACAGTATCGAGACTAGAAGCACTCGAGAGTGTCACCACACCTCGAGCCGCAGCGTGAACTCTGAGTGTCACAACACCATAGGGATCGAACTATTATCGCAGAGCGTCGTCACGCCTGCTCTTATCCATAAAAGTACAGACAGAGCGTCACAACGCCTGTTATATCACGTATAATATATATTGTACTCGGGACTGGGCACCCAAACCAACCCGGGTTACGAAAATATTATTGTCGAATGCTAAAAGCTGGTATTTTTTAGATGCTTAAAAAGTTTAAGTTAGCACAAGAATAACTGCTACATCAAGTGACAGTCACCAGCAAATTGCAGTATTTAGACTGCCTGGTAGTACTCAGGAGTCTTGACAGCTCGGCCACGCATAGTCCGATACGGCCCATCTCGCTGCACGGGGGCCGGCTGCACGGAGGCCGGCTGCACGGAGGCCGGCTGACAATCTCCCTGATCGTCCTCTTCGCTGCTCTGTTGGAAATCACCGACTGTCACACCAATCCTCCGAGGCCTGATGAAGCGACGGTTCCGTCTGAGCAACTGTCCAGTCTCAGTTCGAACCCAGTACGACCTTGGGGAGTTCTCGCACTCGCTATCAATCTCAGCTGCCACCCACTCGCACCGAACGAGTTGTAACCACACCAGATACCCAGCTGCTAGTTTCTGCAACGGTCGAGCTCCGCGATTGTACAGCTGCGCTGCTCTAATGCGCTCTTTTTCAAAAGCCTCAATGCAAGAGTGAAAATGAATTTCCTTTGGCCACAAGTCCTTGACAGTCGCTGGCAGGTCACAGCGAAGCTTACGGCCGAATGCCATCTCCGCCTGGCTTGGAAAGCCGCTGCAGACCGGAGTGTTGCGGTAGTGAAACAGTGCCAACTCCAGACTTTGGCCTGTCTCGGAGCATTTCTTCAACATGTTTTTCGCTGTCTGTACGTAGCGCTCGGCTCTCCCATTCGACTGCGGGTACGTTGGACTCGAGTGAGGTGCTCCACCTTGAATTCAGCCATTGTCTGTCGAAACTCGCGAGCAGAAAACTGCGGGCCTCCATCACTGACTGGCTTCTCTGGCACTCCAAAGCTTTGAAAATGATCCCGTATCACATTCGCCACAGCCAAGCTTGTGGTTGATCTCATCCGTGTGACACTGATCCAGCGGCTGTGGGAGTCAACGTACACCAAGTAGGATCCACCAGTGAACTCATAGGTCCGTCGAACAAATTTGAAACGGAAAATCCGGCATATTCACAGATATCAGCGTTTCTTTGGACTGAGTCCTCATATTCCGCTAGCACGACTCACGTTCACTAACGACCTGCTCTACGCAGTTCTGCATTCCTGGCCAGTAGAAATAGTCCTTGGCCTTCAAGTCTATTTTCACGATGCCAGGGTGCCCCGCATGTAGAATTTTGAGCACTGATTTCCGGGCGTGGCCGTTTGGGACATGAATACGGTTCTTCAGGCATAGAAGACCAGAGGCGTACATCAAGTCATTTCGGATATCCCAAAAAGGCTTCAGATCTTCTGCCAACTTCGACCGATGCTCTGGCCAACCCTCCTGGATGACAGTACTCAACCGCTCACTAGTCGCATCTTCTGCTGTCGCAGTCTTTATCATCTGCAAGATTTCTCGATCACCACAAAAAGCAGCGTTCCACCGATAAAACTTGACCGTCAAGCGCAGTCTCAAGCTGAATAGTGAGAAGATCAGCTGCACCGTGAGCTCGACTTAAAGTGTCGGCTACATAAAGGTCTTGAGGGCGTGTACTTCACGCGGATGTCATAAGGCTGCAACTGAAGCAGGAGTCGCTGAATTCGAGGAGTAGTTTCGCACAAAGCCTTTTTAAAGATCGATTCAAGTGGCTTGTGATCGCTTTGCACTCGCACCGCACGACCCCAGATATAACGATGGATTTTTTGCAACCATCGACGATGGCCAAAAGCTCTTTCTCAATCTGCGCGTACGCGCGCTGAGCACTTGTCATAGCCGAGGACGCGTATTCGACGGGGCGATCCTCTTGAAGCAGCACTGCGCCGATGCCACTCTTGCTTGCCTTAACTGAGACTGTGACAGGCTTGTTGGTGTCAAACGTGGCTAACAATCGGCTTGAGCATAGTTTTGCGACGATCTCATCATACGCTTGGTCGTGTTGATCCACCAAGCTCCATATAACCTCTTTCTTGAGCAGGTGTCTCAGTGGCTCTGCAGTGGCAGACAAGTGTGGGCAGAATCTGGCCAAGTACGTGACGCAGCCAAGAAACCGCCTCAGCTGTTCTTTCTTTGCTGTCACGCCTTCAAGAGAATCGGGTCTTGCCATCTCTTTGATCGCTTTAACCTTCTGGGATCAGCCCTCAGTCCATCTGGTCCGAGAATGTCCCCTAGATAGTTTAGCTCTGGGACTCCAACTTTCACCTTGCTGGGATTCAGCGTCACGTTTGCACGCTTGCACTGATCCATTAGCTGGTGCACCGCCGTATCGTGCTCCTCGATTGTGCGTCCCACACAATAATATCATCGAAGAAGTTTTTTGCGTTTTCCACATGGCTGGTAACATTTCTTCCATGCGTTTCTGAAACACTTCTGGGATCAAAGATAGGCCATACGGCACACGTTTCCACCTGTATCGACCAAACGGAGTGTGGAAAGTGGTAAGAAACGAACTCTTCTCATCTAGCTTAAGCTGGTGAAAGCTCTCGTTTGCGTCGAGTGTGCTAAATACAACGGCTTCAGCAGTTGCCATGCGGACCTCCTCAGCTGTTGGGATTGGGTGATACTCGCGCACAATGAACTGATTCAAATATGTCGGATCCAGGCAAGACGCTGTAATAAATACAATTAAATAAATAGCATGCACGATAAGCAATAGTTTAGGCCCTAGACAAACCTATTTTTGGAGCGTTCAGAAACTATTGGCCTACTTGCCTATCGCCGGTCGGCGAGTTCTACCAATCTTTCTCCAATAGTCGCAGTACGGTACAAGAAAAGGAAGAACACAGGTGAACACGATCCGAATAGATTTAGAGAGTGATAATCCTAGTAAGAATAGCTAATGAGTAATGGACTCAGACGATTTAATTAAATGACTTCAAGTTGGTTAAAATCCTTACTACAATTTTGCAACGCAATTAAATTTCGAGCACCGATAATGAACAATAACGATGATAATAATTAATTAAATAGATAACGCACTGGCGAGTGGATCTCAGCTTGAAGAAGAAAAACCGAACAGGACCACGGAGAAGATTCCTAAACACTGGCCTAACCCAGAACCTACTCTCGAACGAGAGCCCTGACGAATCGACTGTTCAGCGGAGCACTGACTAAGTTCTATCAGCGCTGCCCTTCAGTGTGACACTGAGGCCCTCGGGGTCGAGGCCACGTACTTGATCAAATCCGCCAGTCTCTATCTAGACCACGCTTAATAGCGACGACTTCAGACACTGATTGCCGAGACGTTACGCTACAAGACTGAAGCGGTCGGGCAGGGAGTGAAACACGGACCGGGGTGACGAAATCGAGCGCCTCAAAGCGCGAAACCAAAATAGGGCAAAACGGCCGGGAAGTTGGAACAAAACCAAGGGCAAAAAAACAGAAGTGAGATCCGACCGCCAAACACACTTTCATATATAATCATTTTCAGACCCCTCAAACCCCCCTCAAGCCGGGTGGTGGTCGTCTGGCCGGCGGCTCGCTAAGCTGAGTTGCACTGTGCCCGCGGCGCCGGGTAGAGTTGGATTTTGCCGTGTGCCAGGGTCCAGACCGATCTTGATTGGCTGGCCGCGCAAAGCTGGGGTTTGCAGAAACTTCAACCCTCCACTGAGTCACATTTGGTGTCTGACTTCTAACCTGTTTACGCAAAAATTTAGACTCTAACTAACAAGAAAAAGCACATCAGACCGCGTGACTAAATTAAAGAAAAATAATTATTATTAACAACAATATAGAAACCAGCTAATAGAATACACAAAAGATGCTCACACTACAACGCATCGAGCCGTCCCTCTTTTAAACAATGGTGACGTTTGACACCCACTGAGTTGGTTCATCAACCTGGACAATGATTCCTTCTTTTTCGAGACGCTCTAGCTCGCACTTAAGCGGCTGATAGGCAGCAAATGGGACCTTCCGTGATGGCTGGACTTTTGGGACGGCATTTTCAGTCAACTGAATGCTTTACTGCTGTTTCATGCACCCAACACCCTTGAAAACGGTTGGATAGTCTGTAAAAAGTTAACTCGTAGTGATCTGAGACTTCTCTACTTGGTCAGGCTAGGTTGGCTCTTGTCTATGGCAAAAAGCTACTTGATGTGTTTTAGCTCGTGGAGCGCTGACCTCCAGCCTATTATTGGGTTGGAGTTTTCTCCGACAACTACGAACTGCAGCCTTTTGTTTTTCTGGCATGGTGAAGACACAGTCAGGTTATGTCAGTTCAACAACATCTAGCTGCTGTCTGTTTTATGTAGTGAGCGTCCATGTGGTGGGCTCGATTTTAGCCGATGGAGAAAAACGGGTTAGGCTGCGCAGTGGAATTACATTTACATCTGCTCCCGTGTCGACTATAAACTGAAGGGCTTTACCCGAATCTTCTGTTGACAGACTCACCATCATTGTTGAGTGGCCATGCAGAGGCTCAGCTTCCGGTGTCTCTACTGTGATTACTGTCGCTGGGTCTGGTTCTTGATCAAAGCCTGGCTTGTCATATTGATTTTTGTCTTTGAGTTCGTTGACCCTCTTGGAAGACCGGTACGCTGACGCAAAGGGATTTCAGTCGTCCACCGCCGCTGCACTTCTTTCCGTAGGCCGGGCACTTCCTCCGCTCGTGTTGCATAGAGCAGTAGCCACAGCTAGGCCTTGAAGTTGGACCTGAGGATCTAGCTGGTGCCTTGGTTCGGCCTTGGAGAGCGTCAACAGACACAGGAGGGGTGCTCGGCTGCCGTGAGCTATGGTCAGAGAACTCGCCTGTCGCTTTGACGTCTCTGAAGCCCTACCCATTTGAATAGCGCGGTTGAGAGTCAGGTTCGTCTCTCTCAGAAGTCTCTCTTTCAGTGCCGGATCGCTGACACCTACCATCGCTTACTAGTGCAATTGCCGGAACGTAATTGCACCTAGTAACGAGCTGTCGAAGGAACTGATCGAAGTCCTCAGACTCAGCCTTAGTTCTGATTCTCAACAGGTAGCGATCGAAAGTTTCGTTGCAAAGCGGCTCGCAGTAGTCCTTGAATTGCTTGATTACGTCGTCGTAAGTATTCACCTCCTCTGCGTGAAATGTTGAATACACTTCTTGGCCTTCTGCTCCAAGTGCAGATTGCAGTATTGCGATCTTAACCTCCTCGCTTTCGTCTGTCTTATTTATAGCCTTCATATAAAATTCCATCGCTTTGCTCCATCTTCTCCAATTGTCTGCTCGATTGGTATCGAAAACCATCGGCTCTGGAGGCCTCAGTCCTTCCATTGCTTTGGTAGTAGAAAATAGAAAGTACTTTTATGCTTGCGACGCCATGTTACTCGTAGATTATTGACAAGAGTCAGTGTGTAAGGTTAGTCAAGAACACTCATGGCTCAAACTAAACGTACACAAAGCCAATGCGCATAAATGAAGCATTTTAGCATTATTGAATGAATGGATTGAGCTCTCACTAAAACCAAATCACCCGATACACTACTAATACACAATGCAATACACAACAGGCGGTGGTCCGTTCGTAGTGTAAACCGCTTGCCGAGAAGAAATTGGCGGGCCCTCTACATCGCCCACACAATCGCAAGAGCCTCCCGCTCCATGTTGGAATAACGCGCCTCCGCCTGCGTCAATCGCCGGCTGAAGTATATGGCAGGGTGCCCTTCTTGAGTGAGCACGGCGGCCACGCCTTTTCACTGGCGTCTGTCGTTAGTAACGTTTCTTTGGCTCGGTCATAGGGCTGGATGATCGGGCCGGAGCTTAGCAGCTTCTTCAGCTGGTGGAAGGCCGCTTCTTTCGCAGCTCCACATTCAAACTCCGCTCCCTTCTTGCGCAGCTGGTTCAAATGTTCGACAACGTGCGCAAAGTTGTTGACAAACCTTCCAAAGAAATTGCAGAGACCAAGGAAGGAGTCTAACTGGCGACGGTCGCGTGGCGCAGAGATCTCCATGATTTTGCTGACCAGGCCGGGGTCTGGCGATATTCCGTCTGCGCTGATTTTGTAGCCCAGGAACTTGACTGTCTTGGTCCCCAGGTTGGATTTGGCGAGATTTATATTCATGCCGGCTGCCTGCAGGGTCTTGATCACTTCATCAACTTTGTCTTTGAGACCTTCGGCAGATTGACCTCCGATCAGGATGTCGTCTTGATAAATAACCTTGCCGCTCACGTGCTCGAGGGTGGTTTCCATAGCCTTTTGAAAGATGGCGGATGCTGACTTGAGGCCGGGCACTAGTCGGGTGTAGCGAAAAAGCCCTAATGGAGTTGCAATCGTGGTGATCTCCCTGCTCTTCTCCTCGAGCTCGATCTGTAAGTAGGCGTCAGATAGGTCGAGGGTGGCAAAGTCAGTCAAACGAGAAGATCGTTTCAACGATTGGCATGGGGTAGGTGTCTCCGCACACCTGACGGTTCACCCCCGCCTTATAGTCAGCGCAAATTCTGACATTTCCATTAAATTTTAGGCGGCAGACGATCGGGACGCCAACTTGCTGCCACCCTCCGTCACCGGCTCAATGATGCACTCCGGCACAATACGCTTCAACTCCTGATTGACGCGGTCGCGCAGGTGCAGCGGCACTGCTCTGGCCGCGCAGTAGAGAGGCTTGGCACCTTCGATCAGCTTAATCCTGGCCTTTCAGATAATTGAGGTGTTGCACCGCGGAACCTTGAGCACTGGCTGCCTGTCTGGGGCTCCAATCCAGATTGTCAAGACCCGGCAGTGGATGTGACTTGCACGCCGCTGTGACCACCAAGTCGACTAGTCGACTGTGTGGAACTTTTCTAGGTTTTCCACGTGACAGTGAACTTTCCCAGGGTTTTTATGATCGATCCGTCGAACTGTCTCAGAATTCGCTTGGATTTCCTCAGTACTGGGTGGGCATCCGAGTGCCTCCCAGTGGCCCCGTGGAATGAGGCTCACATCGGCGCCCGTGTCTAACTGCATTTTCAATTCCTTTTCGTTGATTTTGACTTGCCAGAAGATGCCATTTCGCTCTCTGCGCTTTGGTCTAATAACAAAAACGTTTGCGGTGTCTCGCTACATCTCGGCGGCTTCACTCTCCTCCCAGGTCTTCAAATGCACGGTGCGAGACCTGCACACAGCTGCAAAGTGGTTCTTTTTGTTGCAGGCGGTGCACCGCTTGCCGAACGCGGGGCATGCGCCTTGCTGGTGCAATATTGGTGTTGTGTCGTGACAAGGGCCTAATAGTCTGACGTCTTTCTTCCTCAAACTGATGGAACGGCTGGTGCTCTGGCGCCTCCTCCTCGTAGAGCTGAGGAACTCCCGCTCTCTCCCAATCAGCACGCATTTCGTTCGGGACGCTCCATCGAAAGTGCGCTGTACGCCATTGTCGACAAGCTGGAGCGCGCCGTGCTTGGCAGTGGATACGCGCTGTCACTTTTCCTCGAAATTGATGGTGCTTTCAATAATGTGTTTTTTGAAGCCTTCAAGTGGGTTCTGGAATCCCGGGGCACGCACGAGCACCTTACCCGCTGGATCATGTACATGGTCTCCCACCTCACACCTCCTGGGACACTCCCGCTCCGTGGAAGTTCAGAAAGGCGGACCGCAAGGTGGAGTCCTCAGCCCGATTCTCTGGAATTTAGTCATGGACGAGCTGCTTTGCAGCCCACATCCGGACCCAGTTCAGAAGGTCGGCTATGCAGACGATGTTACCGCCACTGTGGCTGGACATCACCCGCAGTCCTCAGGGACCTCCTTCAAGCCTTCATCCATCGTGCCGAGCTGCGGTCTCAGGTTCTCTGAGTCTAAAACCGTGGCAATCATGTTCATTAGCCGCCGAAACTGGAGGATTAAACCGCTCTCCCTCTATGGCAAACCCATTGCCATGAAGAAGCAAACCAGATGTCTGGGCGTCACCCTCGACCACAGGTTGAGCTGGACCCCGCACGTCCAGATCAAAGCCCGCAAAGCTCTCGCGACTCTCGCACAGATCCGCAGAGCTTTATGCGCTACCTGAGGCCTCACCCCCGCCGCCTCTGGTGGATTTACACAGCAATTGTTAGACCGGCCATCTACTTCGCCGGCTTCATTTGGAACAGTGCCCTAGAGGGGAAAGGGGTTCTTGAGTTTCTAAATAGGGTTCAAGGCCGCGCTTTTCGAGCTATCATGAGCGCGGCTCCCTCCAAGCCCTTCACTGGCATGAACTCCTTCTTGGACATTCCCCCCTTGACCTCTTGTTAGAGGGGAGGCAATGAAAACCACCCGCCGTCTGCTTAACACGGGTGTCCCAATCCAGAAGCAGTTCGCCTTCAAAAAGCGGAACCTTCGGCCGCATGGCGACCTCAGCCTGCGAGACCTGGAGCAGCGAGAGGCCTGCTGACCCTCTCGGACGGAATCCCGTTCACGCTCTGCCCTCCGCTCAAATCAAAACCAGCATTCCACCACGTCATGAAGCAAGAGACAACTGGAAACCCCATGAAATCCACTGCTTCACTGACGGGTCCCAAATCAACTCCGGCTCTGGCTGCGGCTACTGCATCGTGTCTGGAGGGAGAACTGTGGCGAACTTCTCCCAACATACCGGCACCTGCTTTGCCGTCTTCCAGAACGATCAGCTCCTGCGCCATGGAGTTGTACAATCAGAGCGTCTGGGAGAAGGAGATTACCCTCCACTCGGACAGTCAAGCGGCGATTCACGCCCTTGAGCGCACCACCACCTGCTCGCGTACAGTCCTCGACTGCATCGGGCAGCTCAACCGCTTAGGCGCCTCTAACAATTGGTGTCCCTAAGGTGGATCCCTGGGCACTCGGGCCACCCCGGCAACGAGCTGGCTGATCGCCTGGCCAAGGCTGGCTCGACCGGTTCTTTTACTGGTCCCCTGCCCGTGGCCCCCACCCCCATCGCCGTTGTCATCACTCGGATCAACCAGTGGATGACTTCAAATCACAGGGAGAGGTGGGCTAACGCCCCCGACTGCCGGCATTCCTGCGCGACTGTCCCATGTCCTTCCTCCGCCCTGCGCAGGGCCCTGCTTGGACTCAACCGCAGGGACATCAGGGCGGTGACCATGGCCCTCTCGGGTCATGGCTGTTTTGCCAGGCATCGCCACCTCCAGGGCAAAATCCGCAGTGAGGAATGCCCCTTCTGCCTCTCCGGTGTCGAGAATGCGGAGCACTTTATCTGTGAATGTCCCGCCTTTACATTCACAGACAAGCTCCGGGACAAGCTCACTTACATCGGCCCAAACCCAGACATCTCCGACGTTTTCAGGCCCGAGAATCTCTGCCAGCTCGTCCGCTACCTAAGGGCTACCAGGCGAGCGACAATCCACCTCCTGGACTCTCCTGAGGGGGACCCCGCTGCGGACACCGGCGCCACCGGAACTCCCTTCGTGACACCGCAGCACTAGCTGCCCGTGGTCGCCAGGGGTTAGCGAAATGGGCGGCAACGCCTCCTCGCTGTTTCCGGATGCACAGAGCCCCCTGCAGCTAAGTCAAGAATTAAGTCAAGTCGTGACAAGGAGCCCTTAACAGGGCCGTTTTACTAAAGCACAACAACCGGTCGCTGTAACACCTGTTCTACATCGCGAAGCACGGCGACAAAATCGCAGGTCGAGACCTCATGAATAAGCTCGGTTTCCATGTTAGCCTCTCCGAGGACGTCAGCGAGGTGAACAGCGTCGTGGAGCAGCTGGAGGTGCGGTTCCCAGCGGCCTTTAGCGACCAGATCGGCTGCTGCAGCGGAGCCGTGCACAGGCCCGTCGTCGACTTCTCCGCGCCGCCAGTGCGCCAGCCTCTGCGTCGTCGACAGCTGGCCAAGCAGCAGCTGGTGGAGGCTGAGCTCGACAAGCTGGAGACGGCTGGCATCATCAAGCGAATCGACTCGAGTCGCTGGGTGTCAAAGCTGGTGACCATCACCAAAAATGACGGCAGCATCCGGGTCTGCGTCGACATCCGAGAGCCCAACAAGGCGGTGAAATGCGATCAACACCCGATGCCCCAACTGGACGACATTACTGCCAAGATCAAGGGAGCCAAAGGACAGATCTTCAGCAAGGTGGACCTGAAGGCCCGGCTACATGCAGATGGAGCTGCATGAGTCGTCGCGCGACCTGACAGCCTTCATCACGCACAATGGCCTATACAGGTACTGACAAGTGCCGTTCGGTTTGACGTCAGCGCCTGCGGCGTTCCAGTGCATGCTCGACGATCTAGTGGCTGACATGGACGGCGTGGAGCACATTCTCGACGACTTCATCATCTTCGGCGCCACCACGACGGAGCACGACCACTGTTTGGAGGCTCTACTGCGGCGACTCAGTGACAGGGGTTTGACGGTGAACAAGCAAAAATACCGCAGATCTAATTCTTT